>LR812535.1:8934885-9136396 GCA_903798195.1 Danio kyathit
TGCATTTTAAATCTGCATAACAACAGTATCGGGGACTTAACTGCACAAGAAACTGAAATTATTTTGCTGCTTGTTTAAGCTATGTAAAATGAGTTTAAGCAATTTTTAGGACAACTTAATTGTTTTATGGTCAATCCACTTAAATTTGTTAAGTTAAATTAAATGATTTGGGTTGGGACAGCCTGAATGAATTGTGTGAAGTAAAATGGTTTTATACGAATGCAGCAAAATTAAAATACCAAATACCCAATACCAAACACGTTTCTGCCATATTTTCCCCCCATATAAATTTGGTCATTTTAAAGCATGGCATGAATTAAACTGCCAAAATGGGGTTTTACAATTTTGTCTTCGTTTACAAAGAAAAATAATCATTCATTCATTTTCCTTCTGGCTTAGTCCCTTAGTTGCCACAGCGGAATGAACCGCCAACTTGTCCAGCATTTGTTTTACACAGCGGATGCTTTTCAAGATGCAACCCAGTTGCACTCTCACATTTACACACACACACACACACACACACACACACACACACACACACACACACACACACACACACACACACACACACACACACACACACACTACAGCCAATTTCAAGAGTTCACACTTAGCTGATGATTGATTATTAAGCTTGTTTGGCATGCTGTTCCGGGAGAGCCCTGTGCTCATAAGATCCTCGTTTGCAAGACGAGAGGGGAGTTTGAGCTCAGGTAGATCTCGAGAACTCCCCTGCTGTAGTAGCTAATGAACAGATAGTGATTGCTCTTAAGAGATAACTACTTACTAGGAGCATGTCTTTGGTGCCGATTTGGATTAGTCAATTAACTTAAGTTGCATGTTTTTGGATGGTGGGAGGAAACCGGGGAACCCGGGGGAAACCCACGTGAGCACGGGGAGAACGTGTAAACTCCACACAGAAACGTTGGCTTGCTTGGTAAGGACTAGAACCAGTGACGTTCTTGCTGTGAGGCAACAGTGCTAACCACTGGGCCACCGTGTCACCCATCTAGGAAAGAAGGAGGAGTAGGGGTGGAAGGGGGGATTCTTCAAAACGAAGATGGCTGTCATGTGGAACTTAGGGTATTTATAGTGGCTTAGGAATCGTCTGATTGGTGAATCATAAATTAAATAATGCGGGACCGGCTGTAAACAATCATAAGCACGTGATCCTCTCGAAATTAGTTTATAAATAAACTTCACTTAGTTCATCCAATTCACCTATAGCACATGTCTTTGGACTGTGGAGGAAACCTACATGAAGACGGGGAGAACATTCTCACAAACTTCACACAGAAACGCCAACTGGCCCAGCCGGGACTTAAACCTGTGACCTTCTTGCTGTGAGGTGACGGTGCTAACCACTGAGCTAATCTAATGTGAAAACAACAACAACAGCAACAACAAAAAAACATTTCCAGTGCCAATACCAAAGCCGTAAGACCAAAACTAAAGAGAGTGCATTACCCAGTGATAAATATGCCCAGTTTAATACTATGATATATGGAGGGCTGCAGCTCTGCACAGTTTAGTTCCAACCCTAATTAAACATACCTGATCAAACTAATTGAGTCCTTCAGACTTGTTTGAAATCTACAGGTTAAGCTGCGGTCACACTGGAATTTTCCCCCCATAGACTTCAATTCATACGCACGAGAATGCGTCAGACCGGAAACGCAAGGTCGTGCGTCAAGTTTCTGCGTTGCAAAGTTCAAGCTTGGTGAACTCTGACATGCGAAATCGCGTGAGACCAATCGAGGAATAAAACATGACCTCTCTGGACAGAAATTTAAAATATGGAGCAATCACTCGCATTTTAAAATGTCTAATCATTTTGTTTAATCCCGCCCCTTTTCGCAGTGCCGTACAACAGAATTTCGCAAGCTCAAACTCTAGTGTGACCACAACTTGTGTGTTGAAGCAGGGCTGGAACTAAACTCTGCAGGGCTGTGGCCCTCCAGGAACTGAGTTTGACACCCCTGGTTTAAAGCATTAATCTTATGTCATATTTCAGCTTCTTGATGATGACAAGGCAAACGAGGAGAGAAAAGCAGAGTGTGTGTGTCAGACTGAGGACGCGTTTCAGTGCCTGATGAAGCAGAAGGGTTTTCTGCTGCTCTGGAAGCAGATGGAGGTTTTTAAAGAGAGCTGGACTCGACGACAGACCAGTGCCGAAACCATCAACACACCAGCGCTATTTAAACACCTCTCTCAGCTCTACAGGTCAATAACATTCATTCATACACTCTTAAAAAATATTAGTGGTGCGTATGTGTATGTATAGTTGAAACCAGAAGTTTACATACACTGTATAAAACGGCACATAACCATTTAAAAAAAAAAAGTCAGATGTTAATGTGACTAAACTTTTTCTCTTTTAGGTAAGTTAGGATTATCAAACTTGTTTCTGTTATTCTTAATAACAGAATAATGAGAGATATTTTTTGAGAAATTGTTATAACTTTTCCTGAAAGTCAAGTTTACATACAATAAGATAATTATGTCTCTGAAAAAGCTCAGATGATGGTGTCAAGGTTTTGGAAGTTTCTGATTGGCTAATTGACAACATTTGAGTTAATTGGAGGCACAACTGTAGAATAGTATTTAAGGGAAACCTCAAACACACTGCTTCCTTGTGTGACAACATGGGAAAATCAACAAGCCAGAATCAACAAAAAAGCCAGATTACAATTTGCTAAATTACACTGGGGAAAAGACTAATATTTGGAGACATGTCCTGTGGTCTGATGGAACTAAGATTGAACTGTTTGGCCATAATAACCAGTGTTACATTTGGAGGACAAGGGGGAAAGCTTACAAGCCTAGGAACACCATCCAAACTGTGAAGTATGGGGGCGGCAGCATCATGTTGTGAGGCTGTTTTGCTGCAGGAGGGACTGGTCCACTTCACAGCATAGATGGCATCATGAAGAAAGAACATTATGTAGAAATACTGAAGCTCAAGACATCAGCCAGGAAATTAAAACTTGGCCACAAATGGGTCTTCCAAACAGACCATGACACTAAGCATACTGCCAAAATAGTTAAAATGTGCTTTAAGGACAACAGAGTGAATGTTTTGGAGTGGCCATCACAAAGCCCTGACTCAATCCTATTGAAAATTTGTGGGCAGTGTTGAAAAAGCTTCTGCGAGCAAGACAGCCAACAAATCTGACTCAGTTACACCAATTCTGTCAGGAGGAATGGGCCAAAATTCCTTCAAACTACTGTATTGTGAGAAGCTTATGGAAGGATACCCAAAACATTTGACCAAAGTTATACAGCTTAAAAGCAAAGCTAAAAAAATACCAAGGAAATACATGTAAACTTTTGACTGTCTAGAAATTAATAAAAGATTCTCAAAAAAAATTCTCATTATTCTGGCATTTGGCAAATGTAAATCATTTAGGTAATCCTAACAGACCTAAAAGAGTAAACGCTTAGTATGATTTACCATCAGACATTTAAAAAAAAAATGCTTTTGCTTTTTGTAGAGTGTATGTAAACTTCTAGTTTCAAGTGTGTGTGTGTGTGTGTGTGTGTGTGTGTGTGTGTGTGTGTGTGTGTGTGTGTGTGTGTGTGTGTGTGTGTGTGTGTGTGTGTGTGTGTGTGTGTGTGTGTGTGTGTAACCTGTATTCCTTACGTGCATAGCCATACCAGAAAATGTTGAACTCGTGAGGACATTTTTTTTGGTTCCTGTGAGAAACAAAACAGCTCATAAATCATGAAGTATTTTGAAGATGTACAAATGCAGATTGTTTCCTGTGAGGCTTGGGTTTAGGGCTAGGGTTGGGGGAAGAGGACAGAATATACGATCTGTACAGTATAAAAATCATTACGTCTAGAGCACGTCCCCATAAAGATAGCTCTACAAGTGTGTGTTTATGACACATGAAGTCACAAACTTGTATAATGGCATGGGTATAATGGGTATCACAAGGACAAGATGACTTATGAGGACATTGTCCATGTCCCGAGTTTTCAAAAGGCTTATAAATATATGTTTTTTCAGAAAGTAATGTTTGGGTTTAGGTATAGGGTTTGTGTATGGCTATAGAAATTCAGTTTGTACAGTATAAATGCCTTTGTGTTTATGTAACTAGTTTTCCTTACATTATGGGGACCAAATTTCCCCACAAGTATAGAAATAACAGTTGATTTTGACCTTGTGGGGACATTTATTTGTCCCCATGGGGAAAACAGTTCTTAAATCACACAGACTGAAGTGCTTTGAAAAATGCAGATTGTTTCCTGTGAGAGTTGGGTTTAGGGCTAAGGTTGGGGGAAGAGGACAGAATAAACAGCTGGTACACTATTAAAAATCATTACATGTATGGCATGACACATCAGGTCACAAACTTGTATAATGACATAGTTTAGACATGCATTACAAGGACAAGGTATTTATGAGGACATTGCCTATGCCCCAGGTTTTCAAAAGAAAAATAAATTTAAATTTTTTTCAGAAAGTAAAAATGCTCACAGTTTCCAGTAGGGTGTAGAAAACTATAGAAATATTTTTTGTACAGTATAAATAATATGTGTGTGTACCTTTTTTTCCAAATATGCCCACAAATATAGCAATAAGTAAATGTTGACCCTCTAAGGACATGTTTTTGGTCCCTGTAAGGAATTTGAGAGTATTTTGAAAAATGCAGATTGATTCCTGTGAGAGTTGGGTTTAGGGCTAAGGTTGGGGGAAGAGGACAAAATATACAGTCTGTACAGTATAAAAATCATTACATCTATGGGAAGTCCCCATAAAGATAGCTGTATAAATGTGTGTGTGTGTGTGTGTGTGTGTGTGTGTGTGTGTGTGTGTGTGTGTGTGTGTGTGTGTGTGTGTGTGTGTGTGTGCGTGTGCGTGTGCGTGTTTGTGGTTTGCAGGTACACAAAGTTGTATAATGATGTGGATATGACATAGTTTTACTCTATTTGTTATGTGAGGATGCTGGACAGTGGAGTTGAGGATCCAAATGCAGTTTTATTCAGAAGTAGTCAGGCAGGCAATGGTCAAACACAGGAACAAACAGGATCATACAGGTAATCCAAAAGGTGAAGTCAGGTAACAGGCGAATGGTCTGAGCAGGTGGCAAACTGCGTAAACAAAGAAACAAAGCAAAGGTCATACATTGCAAGGCAAGGGAAACGCGTGTAATGTTCACTAAATAGTATAACAAGACTCAGCAACAGTGTGTGTGTGTGTGTTTGTGTGCTGTCTTTATAGTCCACAAAATCTGTCTATAATTATCTTCCGGCTGTGTGTGTGTGTAATCAGTGGGAAACAGGATCTGGTGTGTGCGAAGTGCATGCTGGGAGTTGTAGTTCGTTAATGTTGCGTGGCTACAGCCGCTAGACGCTGGTGATCGTAACACTATTAAGGTGGTTTACAGGATCACACATTTCGTCCCTGTCAAGACCCTTAAAAATCATATTTAACAGGGTCTTTTGAAATTAAAATTTGCCACATGTTTCTTATGAGGGTTGGGTTAAGGGGTAGACCATATAATGAGCATTTTTTTACAGTTTAAAATACATTACGCCTATGGAGTGTCCCTGTAAACCATGTATACAAGCGTGTGATACTCATGACCCATGATCCTGTGTTGTAGAGTGGAGATTTTCTTTCCCAGCATGCAGGCTCTGGCTCAGCAGATGGACATGGAGACAGAGTACCAGATTCTGCTATCTCAGACTCAAACTGTGCTTCCACCTCCCGGAGCAGCAGAAGTCGACATCAAAACATGGCAGGTAATGTGTTTAAATCAGGATTATTACTGGTATGGAAAACTCATGCTATTAAAAACTATTTGTTAAATGAAATGAAGCTGTAAAATAAAATAAATTGACAGAGAAATGTTGACATTGTAGCGTGCTGAAAGTAAAACTTGAAAAAACGGAAATAACTGATATAAAAACTAAACATACATATGAATGTTAATATAAAAAAAAATCTAAATATATATTAGTGATGTCACGGTGGTGCAGTGGGAAGCACGATTGCCTCACAGCAAGAAGGTCGCTGGTTCAAGCCTCGGCTGGTTCAGTTGGCATTTCTGTAGGAGTTTGCATGTTCTCCCGAGTGTTGGATGGCGTAATTGTGTGTATAAAAAAGAAAATCAAACACAGAGAGTCTTAAAAAAACCTTTGGTATGAGGAACTACTTGCTTCCGCCATTCATTCACATCTGCAGCTGACAGTCAGAACAGCAAAAACCGTTGCTACTTCAAAAACGTCACATTAGAGCCAGTATTTGAATGATTTTCTAGCGTAATATGTTAAGTGATGACAAAACAGGTGATTTTGCTGACATTTTAAGATTATAAGGCTGAACGGCATGAAATGCCATCAGTCTACAGAGATTTCCCAGTTTTTCTCTGTTGTAATCGGGATATCGCAATAATTAACCCCGAAAAAGCTAAAGCAAAGCAAACACTAGCAGATTACTATGGAATAAATACAGCACTACAACATACAAATGAGAGAGAGATCGACTTAGAATGTTACTTACCTTATTTATAATGATTTCTTTAGCTGTAGTTTGAAATTTATGGTGAGAAAATGCTGTTTTTTCCACTAAGGACTTATTATGCGGTCTCTGTCACCATCTTGTGGCGCAATGTCAACCGTGACTTTTTGATCTGCTCAGACAGGCTGATGGCGGCCGATGTACTGAATCGGATGCTGCGAAATTACAAATATTTAAAATAGGCACTATCCTTATAAATAAACTGCATAGGTGCAATCTAAACAACGACTAAAAAAAACTCAAAAGTACATTATGTTGTCCAACAGCAGCAATATTTGTCAAACTGTAGAATGTCCTCTGTATGTGGGCGGAGTAATACACAATGGTGAAAGGTGAAGAGTCTGTAAGAGTGCTGTTATTTGCAGAATATCACACAGCTATAGATTCAAGAACCAGACAGAACTGTTGTGTGTGTGTGTGTGTGTGTGTGTGTGTGTATATATATATATATATATATATATATATATATATATATATATATATATATATATATATATATATATATATATATATATTAGTGCTGGGCCGTTAACGGCGTTAACGTGCTGCGTTAACGCGAGACTCTTATCGCGCGATAAAAAAAATATCGCCGTTAATCTATTCTCAAAGTTGGGTTGGGAGCTGGGTCTATTCTACGCAAGCTATGATGACTTTCACCTTGATATATTACCGCGGATGTATACCTGACTGGTGAGCCGTCTGCTCTTTTGAATCAAATCAGCAGAGGCTCTAACTGCAGTTTCACTTTTCATTTATTCCTTCGTGACAAACTGGGGTATTAGACGCAAATACGGAGTAAGGACAGGTGAGAGAGTTATGGAATTTAATGACGCATGCCAAATGGTAAGAAAAAAAATCTTCCGCATTTCACGATGTGTGTGTGTGTTTGTGTATGTGTGTGTGCCGTCCTTTCTGACAGCCGCGTGTGGACCTTGTCGGAAAATATGGCGAAAGGTCCTAAAGACCGCGGTGTTTACTTCAATAATGCCACTAATATCTGCATACTCCACGTCTTAATTCCATTTCAGTGATGACTTTAGTCAGATTAAGCTCATCAGAATTCGCTGATTGGAGCTTATGTAGACCTACAGTTCAAAATTCATGTTTAACTGAATAAACAGTAAACACAAGTAAGTAAACACATCTTATTGAACATCATTTATTTTCATCACCAATTTTCATAGTAGAACAGTTTCTCAAGCAGTTTGTGATGCATTTTGGAAACATTTTGGAGATGAGCCCCTGGTCTAATGCGACACCCGGCTTGAGAAACCCGTTCTCAAAGACTTATTATTTGGGGAACATACATATTTTGAATACTTTCGGCAGAATTCAAACGAGCCATTTTAATCTAGATTAATCTAGATTAATTTCTAAATTAATCTAGATTAATCTAGATTAAAAAAATTAATCTATGCCCACCTCTAATATATATATATATATATATATATATATATATATATATATATATATATATATATACCCAGTTGAAGTCAGAATTATTAGCCCCCCTGAATTATTAGCCCCTCTGTTTATTTTTTTCCCCATTTTTTGTTTAATGGAGAGATTTTTTCAACACATTTCTAAACGTAATAGTTTTAATAACTCATTTCTAATAACTGATTTATTTTATCTTTGTCATGATGACAGAAAATAATATTATACTAGATATTTTTCTATACAGCTTAAAGTGACATTTAAAGGCTTAACTAGATTAATTAGGTTAACTAGGCAGGTTAGGGTAATTAGGCAAGTTATTGTATTATGATGGTTTGTTCTGTAGACTATCAGAAAAAAATTAGCTTAAAGGGGCAAATAAATGGTTTTTAAAAAAATCAAAACTGCTTTTATTCTAGCCGAAATAATACAAATAAGACTTTCTCCAGAAGAAAAAATATTATCAGACATACTGTGAAAAATTCCTGTTAAACATCATTTGGGAAATATATAAGAAAAAAAAAATTGAAGTAGGGCTAATAATTCTGACTTCAACTGTGTGTATATATATATATATATATATATATATATATATATATATATATATATATATATATATATATATATATGTATATATATGTAACACACATTTAACACTCTTGTGAACCTGCTAATTAAATTTTATTGAAATATTTTTTTCATTTAATTTTAATTAGAAAATTGGTATACTTCATGGGTATGAAACAAAATAAGTGATGCAGATCTGAGCAACATTCATTTTAAATTTTAGCATCTGCAGTCTTTATATGCAAAAGTTTTACGTTTCAAATGTCTGGTCTGTCTATTTTAAGTTCACAAGTGTGATTCTTTATCTTGACATGCACTAACAGACTGACATTTGTCTGTGGTATGTGTTGTAGCTCCTAAGACTCCTGGAGATGACGGAGGTAGACATGATCCATGCGCTTCAGAACAGGATTAACACTGAAATGACTTTAGTGATGTCTGAGCGCTCGAGACACGACATGCAGATCCCTGCAGGTACCAAAGATCGCAATTTCAAACAGAAATTGGGGTAAACATATATAAAAGAATTCAAATTTAACAGGAGGGCTAATAATTCTGACTTAAATTGTATATTTAGGCAGATAAAACAACAGTCCTTTCTAGATTGGTTTGTTCATCTCAGTCTTGTTTGGTGTTTTCTCCTGTGATGAAGATCTGTGGAAAAGGCCTTCAGCGAAACACAGCGTATCTTTAGAGAGACCGCAGATTGTGGAGGATTTTATCCAGAGACTGATGAACGCTGAGGAGAGACAGACTGATGGACAGGTGAACAGTTCTCTCTACATTCAAAAAATATTTTTCATACAATAGTCCTATTTCCTATTTGCGTATGTAGATTTTAATTGCAGTGGAGACTTTTCACATTTGCGAGTTTTTCAGCAGCAGAGGTCGTCATAGTTGAGTAAACTAGAGCGCAGTGAATGGGAAAGCACAACAAATATTTTCTTTACAATCCTATTTTCTGAAATAATAAAAGAAAAGCTCCAGGATGGTGTTATCAAGACAAATAGTGTGAGACTGATAACGGCAGCCAGAGAAGAGAATGACGTCAAATCTATCCAAACCAGCGACCTTCTTGCTGTGAGGCGACAGTGCTACCACTGAGCTACCTGTTTAAAGTACAGTTCTTAAAAGACATTTCTTGTTTAGAGGAATAGTTCACCTAAACCTGAAAATCTGTCATCATTTACTCACCCTTCACTTGATCCAAACCTGTTTGACTTTCTTTTTTTCTGGTAAACACAAAAGAAGATACTTTGAAGAATGCTGGAAACTGGTAACTATTGCATCGACGTACATAGTATTTATATTTCCTACTATAAAAGTCAGTAGTTACTTATTTCTAACATTTTCAAAATATTGTCATGTGTATTGTACATATAGGGTGGCTCAGTGGTTAGCACTGTAGTCTCACAACAAGAAGGTCGCTGGTTTGAGTACCAGCTGAGTCAGTTGGCATTTCTGTGTGGAGTTTGCATGTTCTCCCCGTGTTGGCTTGGGTTTCCTCCGGGTGCTCCGGTCATACCTGCCAACACTCCCGTTTTTCCCGGGAGTCTCCCGTATTTCAGACCCGTCTCCCGTATTGTTCTGTCTCCCGGTAAACTCCCGGAATCCCCCCCATCCGCCCCCCGCTCCTCAGCATTTTGGTACAGTCCAGGCTGAAACCTGGTGCTTGTGCGCGTGCTCTTCCGGTCGCGCGCCTCCATCTCCCCAAATCTCTCACCCCTCCCGCTCCCTGCTCTTCAGTTCGCGCCAGTGTTGCCAACTTAGCGACTTTTCAGACCCCCCTAGCGACAAATTTTCAAAAAAGCGACAAACCTACCGACTTTTTTGTGTGTTACTGGAGATTTTTATAGACTGTCGTTTGTCCATTACTGTACCGTCCCTACCTACTCTTCTCAACGAGCTGCGGGTGATGCCGCTGGCCCCTCCCCCGCCTCAGAGCACTGACAGGCGGCCCAGTCCTCGTACAGCAGCCTCTCCCACCTGCAGCCTGACAGCAGATCACCCCTCTGCGTACCGACGGCAAATGATTTAGCACCGGGAATGTGAAGGTATTTCCCTTGTACAGTCAAACTGATCTGCTTCTCCTTTATTTAAACAATTTGATTTGACCGTTTCTTGTTCACAATCAGAGATGTTTTAAGTGAGAGTTTCAGAACTTGCCTGAGTTTATTACGTCTGAGAGATTACTGCAAATTCACTACACATCTATAATGATATACTGTATTCAAACAGCAATAAATTTAGTTAAATTGACATGCTTACCAAAAGCGTAGTGCAAATATAAATACCCCATTTATTTGCCATAGGCTGTTAAACAAACTGAAAAGGTAGAACATGATGACGTCAGTAATATGCAAATTAGTGTATGACGTAACCCCCCCCATCTCCCGGAATTTTTGAACCAAATGTTGGCAGGTATGGCTCCGGTTTCCTCCACTGTCCAAACACATGCGCTATAGGTGAATTAGATTAACTAAATTGTCCGTAGTGTATGTATGTGAATGAAAGTGTATGGATGTTTCCCAGTACTGGGTTGCGGCTGGAAGGACATCTGCTGCGTAAAAAATATGCTGGAATAGTTGGCGGTTCATTCCACTGTGGCGACCTCTGATAAATCAGACACTAAGCCGAATGAGAATGAATGAATTGTGCATATATATTGGTATATAATGAATAATTTGAGTATTTTCTAGGTGACGTTCTCCACTGCTCATCTGCAAGAATGCTTGACTGAGCTGTCCTGTGCTGTAATGAATCGTGAGAAAAGCGTCTTCCAGCGGTATTCCCAGTTTTATGAGCACATCCTTCAACAGCAAGAGCAACTGCTTTACCAGAGAGAGCAGGTACATCACCTAAACATGCATTTATATCATCAATAATACATGAAACTGATATGCTTTCTGTTTGAATATACAGTTCTCAACATAAATGACTACACCTAATTTAAAAATTTTAAAAATATATATATTTTTATCAATTTCTCAGTGAATATAGGCCATATATTTTTGTGCATTTAAACAAAACAGATTTATTAAACAGATATATTTATTCAAATAATATTTTAGTCAACGAATATCTTTAGAAATTAAAAGCTAATACAATCTAATTCAAGCTAAACATTGCAAAAAAAAAAAAAATTACAACCTACAAAATTTCAACAAAATTTCATACATTTTTCAAAATAGTCTTGATTTTTGTTTTTTTTTTAAAAAAAAGATGTAATATTTTTCTATAACATATAAATTTGGGTGTACTAATTTTCGACCATTATCATAAGTTATTTTGTTAGATAAGATTTGGTTTCAGTACTGACTAATCTAATGTACATGCACAAATATAATATTGTAAAGAAAATATGAACTTAAATGAGAGATTGGTGATGGGTAAACTCATATATGCTGAGCACTGTATTTTAAAATGTCATTTATTTTTGTGACAGTCTTCAATCTCACGTGGACTTTCAGAAATCATTCTAATATGCTGAATTGTTCCTTATCTAATATTTTTGTGAAAAACATGATACACTTTAGTATTTACTTTTAGTAGTATTGCATAATAAATGTCCTTTTCTGTCAGTTTTGCTCAATGTAATGCACACATGCTAAATATATTAATGTCCATTGCTTATATGGTTTAAAATATCTTACAATTCACATTTAACGCCAAAAATGAAAATGAAAAAAGTAAAAAAACAATACAATGTAAAAATATCATATCAGTTAGTCATGACAGAATATATTTTTAGTTGATTTTAACTTATTAAACTAAGTTAATCATGTTCTAACTTAATTTTATAAGTTACGCAAGCTGTTTTAAGTCAGTTTAACTTAATATAAGTTCAATGGACTCATAACGTTAATTTAATTCAGCTTAAAAATTGAAGGCAACAAGGATTTTTTTTACAGTGCAGTTATATATACAAATTAAATCAAATCATAATATAAAGTAAAAGTGTAAAATTAGATTTTGAAATGGTTGAATGAAATACAAATTACATTTAATAAATGTGTTAGTAACTTAATAAATTAAATATATATTAAATAAGAGTAGTGTCCATTTTTATTTAATAGAATGATAGAAATTACAATTTAAAACATAATTAAATTACGAGGAACTCACTTTAAGACTTGTTAAGTAATGTAAAAATCAGTATGTAAAAATGTAATGTAAAAATCAGAATGTAAAAATCAGTAAAATCAGTAATGTAAAAATCAGAACTTTAATCATATACTGATGTAAAAAGTGTGATCCTGGGCTTGTTTGACTGAAATGTTTTTATTGTATTTATTACATTCATACCTGCCAAAATTTGTCTCTGAAAATCCGGGAGAAGGGGGTGGGGTGGGGTGACGTGTCTGAATAACACAGCTAAGAACCGGGTTAGTAACTGTACTGTGGTGTTAGTAACTATGGACCGGGTTTCGGTTAATTGAACTTATGAGAGTTTTCCAGGAGAAATAACAAAACGGGAGGGTGACGGGAGATGGGTCTGAAATACGGGAGACTCCCGGGAAAAACGGGAGTGTGGGCAGGTATGATTATATCTGCATTATATTTGTATTACTATATGTTTGTTTTTACCATGAAGGAAGCCAATGACGCAAACATGGCATTAAATAAAAGATACAATAAACTAATGAGAATGAGCAATTCCAGCGTTATGGATGTGACATTTGCAGTAAAAACTCAACACATAAATTCACAGAGAAAGCATATGTTGACATTATATTGAAACATCAGTTTATAATTTCCAAAACAAATAACCACAGAGTTATGGGATCAGAAAAATATCAATCTCCAAACATTTTTAATATTTTAAATGAGTAAAATAAACATGCGTTATGGATGTGACCAAAAAAGTATAAGTTTACAGTACACAACATACTTTGTAGAAATTCTGTCAATTAAACTGCACAACTCAAAAGAAATAATGCTAATCAAAAGGAGAAGAGTTCTCTCACTATGGAACAAACATGACTGATTTCATTTTATTTGACATTTTTGCATTTATGAGGGAAAAAGCTTCATTATGGATGTGACAGAAGTGACTTGTGTGACTTTGGTAAATCAAATATAATAGTTTGAAAACATTGACTGATACATTTTTCGAGTAATTTTACAGTTCTGTAAAAATATATATTTTTAAAGTGATGCAACAAGACGGATGCATCTTTCTGAACTGAGATCAATCTGTTTCCTCAGGATGTTAAAGAGCTAGAAGCCAAAAACCTGCAGTCCAGCGACCCTTACAGAAAGGTAAACTCAGGTTTGTGCATATATCAGCATGTTTCTTCACTGAATCATTCATAAACCCGTCTAATCTCAGGTGTCGGATGTGTGTCGAGGGATGATGCTTGAAATCACGGCTTTGCGCGCAAAAATTAATCAACTAGAAGAGGAGAAGAGAAACTTAGATCAACACCTCAGCCTTAAACACAGAGAACGATACGACACACTGGTTCGCCAGCTCTTTTCCTCATGTCTGCTTCTCAAGGTGTGTTTTCAATAGTGGTATACATGCATGCCTACTCATACTATGCCCTAAATGCATGTGCTCTTTTTGTGAAGAAAGATACATGCTTTTGAGTGAGTAACAGAAGAGTAGTTAAGCTTCAGAACAAACTATGTCATCATTTATAGATTGTTCTGTTGCTTAGTTTCATGTCCTGTCAACCATCTCGTCACTACCTCCACATTATTTTTGAACTATTAATTCGTAGTGGAGATGGGTTATAGCATGTTAATCTGTCTTGTATACTCAGAATTCTCTTCATGTTATTCGAAATTTAATGCCTAAAAGTGTCTTTGTAATAGTTGATCGCTGTTGTAGATGAAATGAGTAATGTGAATAACATGAATTAAATATATTTTTTGTCAAGTTAGGTATATTGATTAATAATCATTCAATCCCAGGTTATGATTTTCATAACAATGACATCTCAAACAATACTGTCATCTTTGCATTTAAAATGACATAACTGAGCAAATGACACTTAATGACAGTTTGTCACCTTGGAATTATAAGGTTCTATCTGCGTTCTGAAGGATTTTGAGATATTGAGCTTCAAAGTTTTTGCATTCCATATACTAAACAACATGTGTGTAACAGTTCCCCTTCGGGAGGGGAACTTCAATGCTATGTGGAAAAACTTCCACTATGGGGATTTCGTCAGAATCCAATCATCTGAAAGAGTATAAAAACGGGCCAATGAAATGCCAATGAGTTGGCGGCGTCAGCGTGCACAGCTGTCTTGAATGACAATCAGCCTGGCATAAAAGGCTAGCATGTGCTCAGCAACGACATCCTTTTTGCTTTCAGAGCCTTTCACGAGCTTCTGAGAGAGTCTATGAGGGTATCTCCAACCTGTGTCTACAGAGGGAGATCGAGAAGCAGCTTCTCCCGGTCCAGAGCGCGTATACGCAGTGGCAGATGGTCGAGCTGGGTTGTTCTCCCTTGCCTGGCGTCCTTTGGGTCCGGTCCTCCAAGAGCGGTATGTATATAGGAAGCAAGTTTCCTAAAAGAGCAATACGGTTGTGCAGCGCGTCTTTTTCAAGACGTCGCTCCGACCGTGCGTTTCTGGTTGCGGTGGTTTCCTGTCCCCGGATGATGGGCACGAGCACTGCGTTTCATGTCTGGGGGTCCAGCATGTTGATGCGGTGCTCGCGGGCAGTGCATGCCATCATTGTGATGTCATGTCTGCTGCGCAGTTAAGATCGCGGCTCGCTCTTGCAAAAGAGCGACCCACCCCAGTTGTCCCCCGCACTGCGGTTGGCACTCGGGCAGATCTGAGGGTTTCAGTGGGAGTAAATCCGCCGCCCTCGGGCTCGCGGACCTCTCGCTCCTCCACGCGCTCCATCCAAGCTTCAGGTGAGAGAAGCGCTCCATCCTCGGGTGGTCGCCCTCTCACTTGATGACACCGAGGATCAGATGTCCATCGCTGCATCGGAGGATGGGCTGTCATTGTCTGATGAGGATGCGAACCCGCTCGCTCCCTCCCTCCGGGGTGGAGAGCACGGTGTTGGCATCTAAAAAGCAGACATGATGGCCGTGCTTTCTCGGGCTGTTTCGGCCGTGGGTCTGGTAATGGTTTATCCCCCAGCCCCGCGGCCGGACCGACTAGATGGGTGTTATGTGGAGGATATAAGAAGGCAAGACCTTCTAAGCCTTCCGTCCCCTTCTTCCCGGAAAGTGCGCAGTAAGCTCACGCAGTCTTGGAGGGCACTTTTTTCTGCCCGATCTGCGTGCGCTTTCATCCTCACCATCCTTGGAGGGTTGGTTGTCATTGTCTGATGAGGATTCGAACCCGCTCTTTCCCTCCGGGATGATGAGCGTGGCGTCGAATCCAGAAGCAGACTTTGCAGCCGTGCTTCCCAGGCTGTTTCGGCCGTGGGTCTGGAGATGGTTTATCCCTCAGCCCCGCGGACGGACCGACTAGAGGGGTGTGATGTGGAGGAGATAAAGAAGGCAAGACCTTCTAAGCCTCCACGTCCCCTTCTTCCTGGATGTGCGCAGGAAGCCCACGCAGTGCGCTGCGTGCGCCTCCGCCCTCACCATGCATGCTACGGCCACCTACCAGCGCTCCCTAGCGCAGGCGCTGGCCCAGCTGCGCGGGGATGGTTCCGACCCAGGACTGAGCATGAGCTCCGCACAGCAATCGACTGAAGTCGGCTGTATGTGCCCCTGGGAAGGACGATGGTCACATTAGTGGCCCAGGAACGCCACCACGGGCTAAACCTGGTGATCTGCGTGATGCTGACAAAGTTCGCTTTCTTAGCTCACCCATATCCCAGGCTGGCCTGTTCGGCGACACCGTCAGTGAATTCGCCCAGGAATTCACGCCGGTGAGCGAGCAGTCGGAGGCGATGGGTAATACCATCTCTCGGCAGGATCGTAAAACCGCTCCTCCCCGCCGAGCCATCCACATCCACTGCTTCACGCCGAGAGCGCCCGCCTGCGGCTTTGCTCGGTCGCCCCCGCCTGCGCCTCTGGCCAAGCGGCTGCGCCGAGCATCTCGCAGGCAACCAGCGCTCCCCGCCCCAGGGCGCCGCTAAGTTCGGTAAACGAACCGCGAAGCGTCCCTGAGACGGGCCATCTGGAGAGGAGGAAATTTGCTCTTTCCCTGCTGGAGGGCGGGGCTCTTCTTCTAAACAGCGTAAAAAAACGCTATCAAAACCTCAGACAAAGAGCATTTTTTCCCTTCCCCGGATGTGACAGCCCGAACACTGCCAGTCTGGGACGCTATGCTTTCCAGCTTGCAGGATCGGTGCACTTCGCCAGTGGCTCGCGGAGCGAGAGAGAACGGTCTCCTTTCTCTCCCCCTCCCAGCCCCACCTCCGGAGTACGGGTGCGAGACAAGAGTGAAGCTCTTGCCTCCTGCTCTCCTGTGGGACCCCAGTGCTCCCCGGTTGAGCCCACTCACTCCGCGCTGCCCCACCGCTGGTACGTCAGCGATCGTGCGGACAAAGCCACTTGCGAGGGCTCTGCCTGCCTGGTTAGCGCGGGCCAGCCCATCGCAATGGCTCATCCGCGCGATCAGACTCGGCTACGCGATTCAGTTCGCGAAACGGCCTCCCAAGTTCACGGGTGTGTATTTCACCAGGGTCAGCCCTGCGTCCGCCCCTGTCTTGCGAGAGGAGATTGCTATCCTCCTGGCGAAGGATGCAATCGAACCGGTCCCTCCAGCCGGGATGGAGAGCGGGTTTACAGCCCGCACTTCATCGTACCCAAAAAGAGCGGTGGGCTACGGCCAATCCTCGATCTGCGCGTTTTGAACCGCTGGCTTCACAAGCTGCCGTTCAGAATGCTTACGCAGAAGCGCGCCCTCCGGAGCGTTCGTCCTCGGGATTGGTCTGCAGCAGTAGACCTGAAGGACGCGTACTTTCATGTCTCCATACTTCCACGCCACCGTCAGTTTCCTGCGGTTTGCGTCTGAAGTCGAGCCTGGCGGTACAAGTCCTCCCCTTTTGGCTCTCTCTGTCTCCGCGGGTTTTCACCAAGCTCGCGGAGGGTGCCCCAGCTTCGGCTTGCGGGCATCCGCATACTCAATTATCTCAAGCGACTGGCTGATTTCAGCGCGCTCGCGGGATTAATTGATTACGCACAGAGACAGGGTGTTTCGGCACTTCGACCAATTGGGGTTTCAGGTCAACCGAGAAAAGAGCAGCCTCGCCCCCGTGCAGAGCAACTCTTTTCTCGGGTTGGAGCTGGACTCGATCACCATGACGGCGCGCCTCCCCCGAGAGCGCGCCGGGCTGATGCTGGCCTGTCTGAGAGAGTTCGACAGGAATATGTGGTCCCACTGATATTATTTCAGAGGCTCCTGGAGCATATGACATCCGCAGCCGCGGTCTCGCCGCTCGGATGCTCCATATGAGACCACTTCGGCATTTGCTTCACGATCGGGTCCCTAGACGCGCATGGCACGCGAGCGCGCACCGGGTGACTGTCACTCCGCTGTGTCGCCGCGCCCTCAGCCTCTGGATGGACCCTGGGTTCTACAGGCCCGCGGGCCTCTAGAACAAGCGTCCAGGCATGTCGTCGTTTGACGGATGCTTCCAGTACGCGCTGGGGGGCCGTGTGTTGCGGGCATGCAGCTGTGGTTCCGTGGTAGGAAGCTGGTTGCATTGGCATCTTAACTGCCTGGAGCTGTTGGCAGTGTATCTCACGCTGCACCGTTTTTTACCGGTGTTAGAAGGGAAACACGTGCTGGTCAGGACGAACAGCACGGTGGCGATGGTGTATATCAACCGCAAGGGAGATATTCGCTGTCGCCGCATGTCTCAGCTCGCTCGCCGTCTGCTCCCCCGGAGTCATACGCGGCGCAATCGCTGCATTCCATTTTTCCCCGCCGAGCTCAACCGTGCAGCCGATGCGCTCTCACGGCAGTTCGCCTGGAAGAATGGAGGCTCCACCCCCGACTGTCCAGCTGTTATGGGTGCGTTCTGCGCACTGGCTACACAGCTGGCCCCGGGGCGTGCGTAATACGCATTTCTCCAGTGAGCCTACTCGCACAGATGCTGTGTAAAGTCAGGGAGGACGAGGAACAGGTCTATGCATTGCGCCTCTCAGGCCCAATCAAACCTGTATTCCAGCTCTCTCCTCGTGATGGCCCCTCCCTGGCATGTCCCCTGGAAGAAACTTCTTCTTGGGGACAGGCACCGTTTGGCACCCGCGCCCAGATCTATGGACATCACGTGTGGCCCATAGATGGAGCGCGGAGGACTTAGGTGACCTACCGTTAGGTGGTTAACACCATCACTCAGGCCTAGAGCACCCTCTATGAGGCATGCCTATGCCCTGATGTGGAGTCTATTCGCTGTGTGGTGTACTTCTCTCCGAGAAGGAAACCCCAAACATGCCAGATCAGTGTGATGCTATCCTCCTTCAGTCGGCTGGAGCCAAGGCTGTCCCCTCCACACTGAGGGGTTGGCGTTGCGATCATCCCCGCTCTAAGGACGCGGCGATGGCGGCGCGCTGGGAAAGCATCGCCTCATCATCCAGTCCCCAGAGGCGCGAGACGTGGATATATATCCTGTCCCCTTTCTTACCCATTTGAAGATCTCTCTTAGGAGAGGTCTGCTCGATCACTCGACTCAGTATCTATATGATTTCTGTCCAGGTAGACAGCTCTGCTGGTCGCGTTGGCATCGGTCAAATGGGCGGGTATCTGGAGGCATTTTCGGTCAGCGAAATGTGCCAGCATTTTGGGCCGGCCCACTCTCACGTTTACCTGAGACCCCGGCCCACCTAGGTGCCCTAGGTTCCTACAGCGCTCGTTTAAGCTATGTAGTGAACCTGCAAGCGCTGCCCACGGAGGAGGCAGACCCAGCCCCTTATTGCAGTGTCCTGTTCGCGCTTTGCGTATTATACGGACCGTACTCAGAGCTTAGATCCTCTGAGCAGCTCTTTATCTGTTACGGTGATCGGCAGAAGGGAAGTGCTGTATCTAAACAGAGGTTGGCCCACTGAACAGTGAATGCCATCTCCCTCGCTTATCGAGCCAGGGCGAGCCGTGTCCCCCAGGAGTGAGAGCGCACTCCACTCGGAGCGCGCATCCTTTTGGGCGTTAGCACGCGACGCCTCTCTAACAGACATTGTAGAGCTGCGGGCTGGGCGACACCTGAGCATTTGTGAGATTTTATCTTCGAGTGAACTGATTTCCTCACGAGCGGTGAATGAGGAAATTCAGTTAGGTGTTGTAAAACGCTTGCTGCGCCTTTCTCTCTAACACAGAGGTACGTGCGCTTTTCTCGCTTTGTCAGTTGAGTTCCCCACTCGGCGAACCCTGCAGAGTTCCTCCGAGGCCCCCAGCATCTGAATCAGCGGAGGAGTCAAATGTTGGCCCATTACGTTGTAGGTATGCCCGCTGGTCATCCCGCGTTCTGGGTATAGGTGCCTGCTATGTGCGATCCCCGCTGGCGATCCCATACGCTCACTCAGCCACGATGTAGTCCCCCCTCCTAGGCGGGCTCGTGTCTTCCCTCCCCGCTAACCACCTCTTCATATGTGCACTCCCCCTTCTCAGGGCTAGTCCATATGCTATTTTGCCACCAGGTCTCCCCCTCCGGGCAGCAGGTGGCCTCCGCAGCGTCCTCCCTATCGGGACTGAACGCTTTCCCAACGTACTGTCGTATTTAAAAATTCCTAGAAACTACTAGGTGTATTTTACGACTCCCCGAAAAATATATCTAAACCAGAAAAGGTAAGTAAGGTAAGTAAGGGCCAGGGGACACGTTGGAGGACTGTGTCTCCAGCGATGCAGGTGCGCTCGTACTGCTGCGTGGCGCGCCCCTCACTGGAGACATGGTAAGGTTCTTTCGTTGTGGCGCTTTCCATAAATTTCCCCATAGTGGAAGTTTTTCCACATAGCATTGAAGTTCCCCTCCCGAAGGGGAACGCTCAGGTTACTAAAGTAACCCTCGTTCCCCGAGGGGGGGAACGGAAATGCTATGTTCCTTCGCCACAATGATTGTCCCTTAGCTGTTGAGTGTGAAAGCCTCTTCAGCTAGAAAAGGATGGCGTTGCTGAGCACATGCTAGCCTTTTATGCCAGGCTGATTGTCATTCAAGACAGCTGTGCACGCTGACGCTGCCAACTCATTGGCATTTCATTGGCCCGTTTTTATACTCTTTCAGATGATTGGATTCTGACGAAATCCCCATAGTGGAAGTTTTTCCACATAGCATTTCCGTTCCCCCCCTCGGGGAACGAGGGTTACTTTAGTAACCTGAGCGTTCTCTTACATTTGCAAATTGGAGTAAAAGAAACACTTTCTGGCAGATCATTTATTGAAGCATTACTTATCAAGAAATACAATCACAAAAAATATCAATTGGTGTTGTAACAATATGTTGATGCTTGAGAACGTTACATTTTTACTTTCTATAGCAATTATTTAATGTTTTAGGATCAATCTTTTTTTTTCTTGTTTAAATTAAGCAAGGCTGTGCTAAATATTTTATCCAGTGCAAATGTTCATTTTATCTAAATAATATGTTACTATTTATTAAATTTTATGCTTTATATGAATTATTGAATTATATTTATTTAATTATATGCTATATTTATGCTATATTTAAAGTCTAAAGACTTTAAAAGAAAACAGACAGTGAGCAAATGAGTTTAATAAACACTGAAAAATGTTTCACTTACCATATATACACAAATAAAAATGTTTTACATTAAATTTATAATTTTTTTATATTCTTTTTTAACTATGTAAAATTTAGCATTTCATCTCAATGTAAAAAAATGCTTCTAAATCATCACATTAACACACATCTCAATTTTGTTATTTAGCCGACTCTGATTTTGTGTGATTTTGTCTTTCTGGTCTTTCAATCGAGCAGTCCGACGAAATGACAAAGAAAGTTAATCCCTATTGGTCCTTGTTTGTGCATTAAAAATGCTGATGGGCTCACAGAAAGAACCTTATAGAGCCAAGCTAGAGTTCGATTTTTTAAATAAAAAGTCTTAAAATGTAAACAACTTTATAAAAAACATCCCACAATGTAAATAAGTTGTCATTTAATAAGAATATGTAAATAACTCAATTTTGACAAAAATGTCAGATAGAACCTTATAATTCTAAGGTGACGCGTTGTCAACAGCATGCATACAATCTCAGTGTCGCGTCATGATTGTAAATGTCTTATGAATACCCCCATTCTGTTTTTTTTTAGAAATGTCTCTTCAGGAAGAATTGTAACTTGTTTATCAAATATCAATGTGAAAAATCATATTTAATGTTACCAATATTAAAATGTGGTATATTGAAAAGTGTTTTTTAATATATATATATATATATATATATATATATATATATATATATATATATATATATATATATATATATATATATATATATATATATATATATATATATATATATATATTTATTTATTTATTTATTTATTTATTTATTTATTGTCGTCGATCCCAGTTCTAAGAGCAACAAATAATAACTTGACTTCTAGTTGATCATTTAGAAAAGTGGCAGAAGGTAGATTTTTCCAATGTGCTGCCCATTACATTACAAACCATATAGAAGGGGGCAAATTCTTCAGCAGGATAGTGCTCCTTCTCATATTTCAGCCTCCACATCAAAGTTCTTGAAAGAAAAGGTCAAGTTGCTCCAGGATTGGCCAGCCCAGCCACCAGACATGAACATTATTGAAGATGGAGGAGGCATTGAAGATGAATCCAACGAATCTTGATGAACTCTGGGAGTCCTGCAAGAACGCTTTCTTTGCCATTCCAGATGACTTTATTAATATGTGATTTTAATCATTGCAGAGATGTATGGATGCAGTCCTTCAAGCTCATGGGAGTCAGACACAATATTCATTCTTTTTCCACTGCAGCATGACTTTATATTCTATACTGGACATTATTTCTGTTAAGTGACAAGAGTTTAGTCTAAGCAAAATCAGATCTTACTGTCTTAATTAAATAATTAAAAATCAAGGCATGATCATATTTTATTTTGGTAAAATAAGCGTAATCTAGAGGCCTTTGCCTTTCATATAAGCCACTTCTGATACAAATGATCAACTAGAAGTCAAGTTATTATTATTAAAACTTGGGTAGGCGACAAGACTTGTCAGGTAGTGTACAGTATATACACGTATACATGTTGTCATTGTTCTTATCTATATTGATCTTGCCATGAAATAGCCATAAGCTGCTGATTTGGCAATAATAAACAAACTACAGTTTGGGACACACATTCTTTTTGTATCATAAATAAGATAGATAGTATACAAATTGAGACTCAGCATAAAGCCATAAAAGTTTAATTACTTATGCATAAAATCACTTAATATATTTAGTATAACTCTTTCTGCCGTCCACAGGCACGTCTGGACAGTAATAATGAGAAAATGGACCATGATGTCCGTCAGCTGATCAGCAGTGTGAGGAAGGAAGGTGTAGACAGAATCATCAAACTGAAAACTAGACTATCATCCGCTGATGATAACCACAGTCTCATTCACACACTTCAGCAGGTACAGTAAGTGGCTGGAATAAGCTTTGTTATAATGCAGAAACTCACAATGGTATTTAAAAAAAATTCTGCGGATTGTTGGGGTGAAATGTCACATTTACCTTTTCTCCGTGGCGTTTATCTTACATTATCATGTCTTGGTTTGGTTCAGAAAGAGCTTTTAGAGGATCTTGATGGGGAGAACAGCAGGCTGGCTGCACTGGTGTGTAAACTGAGAATCTTCAGCCGCTGGAAGCTGCTGACGGAGCAAGAGAGACTCCAGAAAGAGCTGCTGCACTGGAGACTGGTATGAAGTGCACGTGTTAAATCAGTCTCAACCACTTTCCTGGAGGACCACCCTGAACATTTTCCATGTTTCCTTAACCAAATTTATTCAGATCATCAGCTTATTAGCAGATACTAAAATACCTGTAATGGATGTGGCAAAGGAGACATCCAAAACATGCAGTGTTGGTGGTCCTCCAGGAATGTGGTTGAGAAACACTGTGTTAAAGGGACATCAGCTAAAAATAATTTCTCATTTTTAATAATTGTTAATATCACAATACATATTTGCGGCAAAACAAAATATTGCAATGTCAGATTGTCCAATACCGTGCAGTCCTACTGTGAAAGAATGCTGCTTCTGTGTGTCCAGAATGAGGCGTCGTGTAAAACCGAAGCTGTAAAAGTGAAGCTGATCTCAGAGCAGAAGGAGATTGTGTTCAGACAGGAGCTGGATGCAGTGAAGGAGGCTCTGCTGCGGTGTCAGACTGAATATGAACACATCCAGAGGCAGATCACACTGCAGGTATGAACATCCATCATGTGAAAGCAGAGCCATCAGAAAGAGAATGACTTGAAATATATACACTACCTGACAAAAGTCTTGTCGCCTATCCAAGTTTTAGGAACAACAAATAATAACTTGACTTCTAGTTGATCATTTGGTATCAGAAGTGGCTTATATGAAAAGCAAAGGCCTCTAGATTACGCTTATTTTACCAAAATAAAATATGATCATGCCTTGATTTTTAATTATTTCATTAGGACAGTAAGGTCTGACTTTGCTTAGACAAAAGTCTTGTCACTTAACAGAAATAATGTCCAGTATAGAATATAAAGTCATGCTGAAGTGGAAACAGAATGAATATTGTGTCTGACTCCGATGAGCTTGGAGGACTGCATCCATACATCTCTGCAATGACTCGCTTGCTGGCGTTCTTGCAGGACTCCCAGAGTTTATCAAGATTCTTTGAATTCATCTTCAATGCCTCCTTCTTCATTTTACCCCAGACATGCTCAATAATGTTCATTTCTGGTGACTGGGCTGGCCAATCCTGGAGCACCTTGACCTTCTTTGCTTTCAGGAACTTTGATGTGGAGGCTGAAGTATGAGGAGCGCTATCCTGCTGAAGAATTTGCCCTCTCCTGTGGTTTGTAATGTAATGGGCAGCACAAATGTCTCGATACCCCAGGCTGTTGTTGTTGCCATCCCTTTTGCAGATCTCTGGAACGCCCCCATACTGAATGTAACCCCAAACCATGATTTTTCCTTCATCAAACTTGACTGATTTCTGTGAGAATCTTGGATCCATGCATGTTCCAATAGGTCTGCTGCAGTATTTGTGATGATTGGGATTCAGTTCAACAGATGATTCATCAGAAAAATCTACCTTCTGCCACTTTTCCAAATGATCAACTAGAAGTCAAGTTACTATTTGTTGCTCTTACAACTGGGATCGATGGCAAAACTTTTGTCAGGTAGTGTATGTTCAACCCTGATAGAGCTGAATATATAGGCTGTCCATTGACAGGACAATATTTGGCAGAGATAAAACTATTTGAACATCTGGAATCTGAGAGTTAAATATATATATATATTTGTAATTATTTCTAAATATAAAAAAATCTAAATATTAAATACTATTTTTTATATCCTTATAATATTATAAGGAAGATATAATTAGGAGTGTTGAGAAAACAGCCATAGTGTTTTGGTCGTCAGCAGCTATTTCATGTTTTTTTCAAACATTCTTCAGGATATCTTGTTTTGTGAAGATAGAAATTCATAAAAATTTAGAACTACAGAATTGTAGTTGAGAATGTTATAACAGCCCATGTATTAAAAAATAGTCTGGTTTAAATCGGGATTGGGCTCTTTATTACAGTTAATGTGTTGAAACAGAGTCGGGCTCGGACACAAGGTGCACGGACGGGTAGGTTCGGGTTTAAAGGGGAAATGAAGCACTTAGTCAAGTTTACATTATTTTGTGCATTGCATTCCACTTTAATGGAAATATATTGAACAAACTCGATTAATCTAACCATTTAGAAGAAAACGGCATGTTTTACTATTCTATGATTTTAGAACTAGGGCGCCGCCATCTTGGAATGTCACTGTGTCTGACGTCACAGGGTTGGTTCCGTTCCCTCAGCTGAGCAGATACAGTGGAAGTAAAGGACTGAACACGGAGACTGCAAAGCCTAGTTTAACCCAATGCGTGAAGTTGTGGACGTGGAGCTGCTGCAAATACTCTTTTCCTTGGCTCTTGACGAAGGCGGTCGCACTTTTTTTCTCTCCGTCCCTTATCTTCCCTGGCTGGCTCTTCTTGTCTCGTCTTATTCTATCTCTGAGGCTCTCCGTGCCCTGCTATCCAAACGAATAAGGAATTATGGATCTGATCAACTGGTCTCTGAACGCGATTGACACCATCTTCTCGACGAGAAGTTTGGGCTCGGGAGAGCCCACTTGTCCTGCCGGGACGTTTGCAGCTGGATACGTGATGGACGGGTGGGAGAAGTGGCGCGTCGTGTGCCTGGCTGCTCTGTCCCTGGAGGATATTGAGGATATCTACCTATTCGGAACTTTGATAACAGGGTTTCTGCTGATGGGCTTATGCGGGGCCCTGGGGTATCGACGACTGATGAAAGCGGTCAGTAAAGCTCAAAACCCCACTAAGCTGACCGGCTTGATTGAAACTATAATAGGCAGATATGCTGCTAATCAGACTGCTGTATTAGACCGCAAATTGGAAAACATTGGGGTGAAATTAGCAGCATTGCAACAAGATTTGGCCAGGACTGGAGACCAGTGACGGACATTAAATATCTGTGAAATTGGCAGGTATTGACCTAAATTTGAAATACTTTCTTCTCTTTCGGCTCCCAGTGTTTTTCCAGCCAGACGGCCTCGGCTGGAGAAAAAACAACTTCTCCCGGATAGCAAGATAAGGAGACGCTCTGAAATTCCTGCTCTCTGTCAAGGACACCTGTTGGACTCTACAGGCTTACACACACACACACACACATACACAGCTACAGATAGACACTACCCAACCCTTCATCCCACGCCTTCGTGTGCTTTCATCCACTGGAGGGGGTGGGCGGGTCTGTGACCAGCGCCTCCATGGCTGCAGGAATCGACGGCTGCCTGCCCTTGCCGGACTACATCCACACCCCCTTTCCCATTCCCTGTTGCGATGTATGTCAATGTTTATGTGTTTTTATGTGCTTCTGCTGGGGCTTTTTTTTTCTCCCTGATCTCACACTGCTCTAACTCAAGGCCAAGGTGAGAGGGAGTTTTTTTCGCCTCTCTTTCCTGAATTGTATCTTACTTCCTTTTTCTAAATGCTACCTCCCGATGACCTGTCTTCCCCTGAAATGTGATGTTTGTGTATGGTCGGGGGGGGGGGGTCCAATTTCACTATATGTCAGTGTATGTGAATACATAGAAGTATACGTGACGAATAAAGGATTGATTGATTGATTGAAATACAAGCATCAGATGTGTGTCTAATATAATATATATATATTTATTCTATTTTCTTTTTTTTCCCTTTTAATTACCGATCAATTGATGCGCTTTGATTCACTCTCTGTAATGTGCTGCCTGACTGCCTGTATGGATTTCAACCATGGTTCAATAAGATCCGCTACTGACGTAATGGGGGCGGGTACTTTCACTTTTCACTACTACAGCTGCTCACCTCTTTTCGTGTTTAAACCAAACTAAGATCGGCGCGGCTTTTGACATGGCAGGTTTTTATGTCCTTCATACATGTTGAGAGATCGAGTTGATCGACTTGAAGAGGGAATATATCTTCACATATTCCACAAAGACGTGACTTAGTAAAGCTTAAAGTCATGTATCATTTTAATCACTGCATTAGTCTGAATGTAAATCCCCTCGTCAGGCAGCAGGAGCAGCGTGAGAGAGTGGACCAAAGCGCATCAAACGAAAGGTATTAACAAAAGAAAAATACACAGCTTAAGACACTTAAATGCTTGTATTTGTTGTATTTGCACCAGCTCTGCGATGCACGTCCACAACTTTATGCATTGGGTTAAATTAGGCTGTCCAGTGTTCAGTCCATTATTACCATGGTTGAAACCCAGACAGGCAATCAGGCAGCGTAATACAGAGAGTGAATCAAAGTGCATCAAATGATCTGTAATTAAAAGGGAAAATAGAATAAATATATATTTTTATTAGTGGTGGGTCATTATCGGCGATACTCGATACTCTTATGACGGTGGGAAAAAAAAATATCGCCGTTAATCTATTCTCAAAGTTGGGTTGGGAGCTGGGTCTATTCTACGCAAGCTATGTTGACTTTCACCTCGATATATTAGTGCGGATGTATACCTGACCGGTGAGCAGTCTGACAAAAAAGTGCCCTTCAGAATCAAATCAGCAGGATGCCTGACTCTAACTGCAGTTCGGCAGTTTCACTTTAACTCGCGAACATTTCATTCATGCCCTCGTGACAAACTGGGGTATTAGACGCAAATAAGGAGTAAGGACTGGTGAGAGTGTTATGGAATTTAATAACGCAAGCCAAATGGAAAGAAAAAAAACTTCTGCATTTCGCGATGTGTCTGTGTGTGTGTGTGCAGTCCTTTACTGACAGCCGATTGTGGATCTTGTCGGAAAATATGGCGAAAGGTCCTAAAGACCACGGTGTTTACTTCAATAATGCCACTAATATATGTATACTCCACATGTCCTAATTCCATTTCTGTTTAGTTCAGTTATGACTTTAGTCGGATTAAGGTCATCAAAAATCACTGTTTCAAGCTTATGTAGGCCTACAGTTCAACATTCATGTTTAACTGAATAAACAGTTAGTAAACACAAGTACATCTTATTGAACATCCTTTATTTTCATCACCAATTATCATAGTAGAACAGTTTCTCAAGCAGTTTGTGATGCATTTTGGAAACAGGAGATGAGCCCCTCGTCTAATGCAACACCTGGCTTGAGAAACCCGTTCTCAAAGACTTATTATTTGGGTAGCACACATATTCTGAATGCGTTCGGCAGAATTCAAATGAGCCATTTTAATCTAGATTAATTCCAAGATTAATTCAGATTAAAAAAAATGTATCTACCCACCTATAATTTTTAAATTAGACACAGATCTGATGCTTGTATTTGCACCAGCTGCACGTCCACAACTTCACACATTGAGTTAAATTAGGCTTTGCAGTCTCCGTGTTCAGTCCTTTACTTCCACTGTATCTGTTCAACCGAAGGAACGGAACCAACCCTGTGACGTCAGACACAGCGATATTCCAAAATGGTGGCGCCCTAGGTGTAAAATCGATACTAAAACATGCCGTTTTCTTGTAAATGGTTTCATTAATCGAGTTTGTTTAATATATTTCCATTAAAGTAGAATCCAATGCACAAAATAATGTAAACTTGACTGAGTGCTTCACTTCTTCAATTTTTGGAGTCGATCTAAGCTCTATTTTGTGTGATTCGAATGTTTAGAAATGAAACTAAAGAGTCGGCTATTGTTTCATTTTATTGTTGATTCCTAATATGAAATTTAATCGTGAGCTTGGCAAATAATTGTTTCCCCATTTTGAGAGAATGCCCGAGCATACTGCCTGAGAGGCTTTTCAAAGTTGGCCGCCGAGTGAAACGACTTGCCTTAGGGACTTTGGTACCAGATGAAGTGTGATTTGTTCCCCTGTCAGAGTCAGAAGCTGCAGGACATTGAGCATCGATCGACTCGAGACGCTCAGAGCCGTCAGGAGCTGCAGACTCTGAGGATGGAGAGTGTGGAGACGCTGCAGGAGGATGTGCTGGACAGAGAGAGTCAGCTGAGGACACTGAGCGCACAACTCCAGAAACACAACCACGACACACAGATCAGACAGCAGCGCAGCCACAGACACATCAGACAAGTCAGTCTCAGATCAACACTTTACACAAAACTTAACCTTCAAATATTCTCAGCTTCTGCTTTAAAGGTGACCTATTATGCCCCTTTTTGCAATATGTAAAATAAGTCTCTGATGTCCCTAGATTGCGTATGTGAAGTTTCAGCTCAAAATACCACACAGATAATGTTTTATAACTCTTTGAAACTGACCCTTTCAGGCTTTGATCCTAATTGTGGCGCTTTAGTGACTGTCGCTTTAAATTCAAATGAGACGGTGCTCTTTTCAAAAGAGGGCGGAGCTACAAATGCCTATGTGTCAGCATAGTGGCAGATTCAAAAACAAGACTAACATCCTATGCTAATGAGGGAGAGATCATCACTATTTTTTTTACATAATAGGTCCCCTTAAGTAATTATCAAAACAATAACACACAAAATAATTCCAAATGTTTCTCCATTGTGTGTTAAATGTCAATACTTTTAAGGCCGATTTATACTTCTGCGTCAAACGCACGTGTATGCTACGGTGCAGCCTACGCGTGGACGCATAGCCCCCTTGACGCGCACCTCTCAAAAAATGTAACGCGTACGCGTAGCGAAAGCTCTGTGATTGGTCGACTTGGTAGCGCTGACGAGTGTGGGCAGAGGTGAGAGCCACGCGCCCGATGCAGCGAGTGTTTACAAGTGTGGAGTCCTGTGAAGGAGCTCTGGATGGAGACTGTTGTTTTGTGTTTACCTTATGATTAACACTTTAAAATACAAGGAGTTTTCATGAGATTTTCTAAACTAGTAGTGCTTTTAAATTAATGAATGCATATTAATCGTGATAACCATGATTATTCCTCAGAATATAATTGTATAACCAAAATTTATAATCGTTGCATCTGCGTCAAGTGATCGGCGTGACCCACGGCGCAAGCCTCGCGCGCAGCCGTGCATTTATACTTCTGCGCGCTGTTTCTGTTTCTCTGCAATACACTTCTGAAACGCTAGCTGGCAGTAGGTGTTTATGTTTCTCTGTGTCGAGTTTCTTCGCTGGTGTTTAGTTTTTTCTGAACACTTCCTTAATGTACAAGTGGCTCAAATTCGCTCATTTTGAGGCGGGTACCGGCGGATGTGCAACAACTTTATTCATTGCTGCTCAGCAACCAAATAATACAGCATAAATAATAATAAAAAACAAACAATAGTGCATTTCTCTTTGGATTAAATTTTTTTTTTGCCATTTAAACATAAGTAATAATTTTACACTGAAAATAAATGACAGAACAATGAATAAATAAATAAATAAAAATAAGAATTAATAAAAAAATTAATTGTCTAATGTAAATCTAAGCTATATATTAGCTAAGTATTTCCCTTTTAAAGAGAACAAATGTAGTCAAGGCTGCTGAATCTCTGTCTGAAAGGAACTTTTGATCGACTATATTATGAACTTTCTCTTTGGAGTAGAACTGTTTATATTCCATACAAAGTACGAAGCTGATCGGTCCAGTTCTTCTTTGGTGACTCGCGTTGCGCTCACGGCATTCTTTCAGCTAGGTAAGTTTTAGGTAGGTTTTCAACAGGAAAGTGTGCATAAGCGTGTTCGCTGCATACGCGTGTGTTGCTCCCAATATGCACACGCAAGCCGTGCGCCTTCATTGGAAATTATATATACGAATTTGCGCACGCAAAAGATGCGATATGTGAACGGCCCTGGGTAATATCCTCAGCCATACTTAATCCTGTGCGTGGGTATTAGCCTCGATGTACAAGCTCGAAACTTTAAACTAGCACACAGTTGGCATAACTTAGTTTAGTTGTAGCAGTTTTGTTCCATGCAGAAACGTGGTGTTGAGAAGCCTTTACGATTAATTAACCGTGACAAATTAAACCGCGGTTAATAGTAAAATCCGTCAATCGCTGCATCCCTAGTGTCCATAATAACTAAACAATTTTTTGGCCTCCTGTGTATTTTTTAAAGTCTTTATCAAATATTTCCACAGTTATGTTTTACAGAGCGATGACATTTTTGATGTTCATTCATTTATTCATTTTCTTTTCGGCTTAGCCCGTTTATTAATCAGGGGGCGCCACAGCAGAATGAACCGCCAACTTACCCAGCATATGTTTTACGCAGCGGATGCCCTTTCAGCTGCAACCCATCACTGGAAAACAATTTAGCCAACCCAATTCACCTGTAGTGTATGTCTTTGGACGGTAGGGAAAACCGGAGCTAACACACACGAACACGGGGAGAACATGCAAACTCCACACAGAAATGCCAACTGGTTCAGCCGAGGCTCAAACCAGCGACCTTCTTGCTGTGAGGCGATAGTGCTACCCACTGCGCCACTTTGACGCCCTATTTTTGATAGTATTTCCTATTATATTTGTCTTTTGGAGAGAGTCGGATTTCTTTTAGATCAGCTGGAATAAAAATAAATGCTAATTCAAGAATATTAGCCCCTTCAAGATTTTTTCTTTTTTCGATTGGCAACAGAAGAAACCGCTTTTAATTAACCAAAAATTGTATGTAAGTATTGTAAGTATCTTGGAGAATAACTAGTATAATATATTGTGTCATCTTGGCAAAGTCAAAAAAAAAAAAGTTATTAGAAGTTATTATGTTTAGAAATGTTTTGAAAAAATCTTGAAAAATGTTGTATGTGTTAATCTCTGCCACAAACAAAAAACAATGTATTGCTTTGAAAAAAAAAATAGATATACACTAAATGATATGATTTTGTTATTTGAAAAGTCTGGTTTTATATCTTTTTTTTCCTCTAAGTATGTAAATGACATTTAGATTGTTCTCTGCAAACCTCTGATAAATATGTTTATTGTGCTCTCCAAATTGGGTTTTTAGCATTGGATAGCACTGGAAGTTTTTGGGCTGCTGTTTTATCAGTATTTCCCCCATATTTATTTAGATTGTAGGTATTTATTTAATTGTTTTGATTATAATCAAAAGTGAAGTTGCAATGAAATAAACCTTTTAAATATTGTAAAAGCCTGACTTGAAAAGCTCATTCAGATCTCGCAGAATGTAAGAATGTGGCTTTGATTAATCTCATCTGGTAAATTCATGCATTTATAGTTTAATATAATAGTATCCTGTGGATTTAAATTATTTTTCATATATAGTTGAAGTCAAAATTATTGATTTTTCATTTTCAAATATTTCCCAAATGATTTATAACAGAGCAAGGTATTTCCTATAATATTTTTTCTTCTGGAGAAAGTCTGATTTGTTTTATTTCAGCTAGAATAAAAGTTGTTTTTAATGTCTTTTAAATCATTTTAAGGTCAATATTATTAGTCCCCTTAAGCAATATTTTTTTAAGATAGTCTACAGAACAAACCACCATTATACAATGACTTCACTGGTAAAAATCTGTAAAAATGCTACAGTACAAATCCGTAACCTGGTTAACAGTATGTTTCCTTAATATATACGGCGAATAACCGTAAATTGACTTTCCCAGAATTCCCTGCATGGCACATCACTTTTTATGCTTTTTGTTGACATTGCTATGGATCTTTTTAGTTGTTTCCCCATCAGTAATGTATATTAGTGAGTTATGTTACATCTAATGTTGATTAACAATGTTTATTTCATGACTTTAATTTTATGCGTGTTACCATACTGGTGTTTAGTAGCTGTGTGAATGACACTGAACACCTTCTATACACAGATACACTTTTCTGATTGTGGGAAAAGTTGTTTGTGATGAGCATTGGTTCATGTATGAACTTTCTCATCACCACCTGCATATGGCTGTGTTATCATGTCTATCTGTGTAACAAAAGATGTGTAGATGTTGCTAATTTAAAATACAGATATATTACCTCTATAAATTAATAAAATACAGTAGTTTACTGTAAAAATTAGAATTTACTTTTACGGTTTGTACCGTATTTTTTACGGTTAAATACTGGCAACCACAGCTGCCGTTTTTTTACCGTAAATTTTACGGATTTATTTTTTACAGTGTTGCCTAATTACGCTAACTTGCCTAACTAAGCCTTTAAATCTCACTTTAAGCTGAATACTAGTATCTTGAAAAATATCTAGTAAGATTTTAAGTACTGTCATCATGGCAAAGATAAAATCATTATTAGAAATGACTTATTAAAACTATTATGTTTAAAATTGTGTTGGAAAAATTGTAAAATCATTATATATACAATAATAATTCAGTGTAAATGCTTCTGAATTGTGAAGGTGAGAGGTCAACTTCAACAGGAGCGAAGCCTGAAGATCGAAGCCTTCCAGCATGTGGACAAACTCCACAATCAGATTCAGAATTACGAGGCAGCGTTGCAGTGTAAATCTACTGTTCCTTCAGGTGCTCACAGTACTGCTTTATATTAAATGCCGGTATTTAGGAAGCGTTTTCTTCATACTGTCTTTTTGTCATGATTCAGGACGACAGAGTTCCTCATCAAGAAGGCTACATTTAAGAAATGCATCAGCAGGTAAATCAGTCACTTTCTGGTGTGTTTTTGTTTCTAAACATGATTTTTTTTACCTGTGTGTTTGTTGGAATGGAAGTCACGTTGACCCAAAGTTTATTATACAGTTGTCTCGACCTAGTTTACAGACGCTTTCCATGAACAAAACAAAAATTACATTTAAAAAAAAAAATAAGAATATTGCGATAATAGGCGTAAACCAGGTTTTAAAAATTGCGTTGACATCTATTGGTAATTATACGAGGTTTGGAGCGTCTCCATATGACGCCTCAGGCTCCAGTACAGATTCTATAGGGAATCTCTGCACGTCTAAATATGACGATGAAGGGGGTACCCTGTTCGTCAAAAACTGACGCCGAGGGTTCCTGACCAAGCGTCAATATATGACGAGTTGGGAGTGAGAACGTGTTGTTTCTTGATGTGTTGCAGGATTGCTCAGGAACAGCTCAGTGATGTCTTTCGCAAACATGAGCTTTATAAACCCGCTGGAGGAGCTCAATACTGATGCTGCATGGAGAGAGTCTTGGACGCCTCTGGACAGACCCAAAACAGTGAGTAGGTCTAGGGCTCATTTAAAGGGATAACATTTTGTACTGAAATGATTCATTACTTAAACGAAAATGTTAACTGCAATAGAGTAAAAATAAATAAATAAAATTTGCATTTTGTACAGAAATAATGAAAACATAAAATATTTAGTTAATTATTAAAATAATTTTTGAATAAAAATATTAATATACTATATCGTAAAACAAATACTGATAAAAATGACAAAAACACACAACAAAATTAAGTGAAACTTGACCAACATAAAAAAAAACATTTTATATATAAAAATATCTCAATCTCAATGATACTTAAAAAATTATTCAATACCATATATAAAATATATAATATAAAAATGGTTATAAATAAATATATATATATATATATATATATATATATATATATATATATATATATATATATATATATATATATATATATATATATATATATATATACACACAGTGCATCGGGAAAGTATTCATTGCGCTTCACTTTTTCCACATTTGTTTTATGTTACAGCTTTATTCCAAAATGGATTAAATTCATTTATTTCCTCAAAATTCTCCACACAATACCCCATAATGACAATGTAAAAAAAGATTTTTGAAATTGTTGCAAATTCATTAAAAATAAAAAAGCTGAAAAATCGCATGTACATCAGTATTCACAGCCTTTGCTCAATACTTTGTTGATGCACCTTTGGCAGCAATTACAGCCTCAAGTCTTTTTGAATATGATTCCCCAAGCTTGGCACACCTGTCTTTGGGAGTTTTTGCCCATTCCACTTTGCAGTACCTCTCAAGCTCTATCAATTTGGATGGGAAGCGATGGTGCACAGCCATTTTCAGATCTCTCCAGAGATGTTCAATAGGATTTAGGTCTGGGCTCTGGCTGGGCCACTCAAGGACATTCATAGAGTTGTTGTCAAGTTACTCCATTGATAATTTGGCGGTGTGCTTTGGGTCATTGTCCTGCTGGAAGATGAACCGTCGCCCCAGTCTGAGGTCAAGAGCACTCTGAAGCAGGTTTTCATTCAGGATGTCTCTGTACATTGCTGCATTCATCTTTCCCTCTATCCTGACTAGTCTTCCAGTTCCTGCTGCTGAAAAACATCCCCACAACATGATGCTGCCACCACCATGCTTCACTGTAAGGATGATATTAGCCTGGTGATGAGCGGTGCCTGGTTTTCCCCAAACGTAACGCCTGGCATTCACTCCAAAGAGTTCAATTTTAGTCTCATCAGACCAGAGAATTTAGTTTCTTATGGTCTGAGAGTCCTTCAGATGCCTTTTGGCAAATTCCAGGCGGGGAGTGGCTTCCATCTGGCCACTCTACCATACAGGCCTGATTGGTGGATTGCTGCACAGATGGTTGTCCTTCTCTTCTCTCCACAGAAGAACGCTGGAGCTCAGACAGAGTGACCATTGGGTTATTGATCACCTCCCTGACTAAGGCCCTTCTCCCCCGATCACAGCTTAGATGGCCGGCCAGCTCTAGGAAGAGTCCTGGTGGTTCCAAACATCTTCCACTTATGGATAATGGAGGTCACTGTGCTCATTGGAACTTTCAGAGCAGCAGAAATTTTTCTGTAACCTTCCTCAGCCTTGTGCCTTGAGGCAATCTTGTCTCTGAGGTCTACAGACAATTCCTTTGTCTTCATGCTTGGTTTGTGCTTTGACATGCACTGTCAACCCTGGGACCTTATATAGACAGGTTTTACCACAGGTGAACTCCACTTAAGCTGCTGAAACATCTCAAGAATGATCAGTAGACACAGAATGTACCTGAGCTCAATTTAGAGCAGGGGTGTCAAAGTCAATTCCTAAAGGACCGGAGCCCTGCAGAGTTTAGTTCCAGCCCTGCTTCAACACACCTATCTATAAGTATCAGACAAGACTATAGCACTCAATTAGTTAGATCAGGTGTGTTTAATTAGGGTTGGAACTAAACTGTGCAGAGCTGCGGCCCTCCAGGAACTGGCTTTGACACCTGTGATTTAGAGCTTCACGGCAAAGGCTGTGAATACTCGTGTACATGTGATTTTTTTTTTTTTTTTAGGTTTCTATTTTTAACAAATTTGCAACAATTTAAAAAACTCTTTTTTCACATTGTCATTATGGGGTATTGTGTGTAGAATTTTGAGAAAATAAATGAATTTAATCCATTTTGGAATAAGGCTGTAACATAAAAAAATGTGGAAAAAGTGAAGCGCTATGAATACTTTCCGGATAAACTGTGTATATATATAAAATTTGTTTTTTTTTTCTTTTTAAAATATTTACCAAATGATGTTTAACAGAGCAAGGAAATTTAAGTATGTCTGATAATATTTTTTCTTCTGGAGAAAGTCTTATTTGTTTTATTTCGGCTAGAAGAAAAGCAGTTTTTAATTTTTTTAAAAACCATTTTAAGGTCAAAATTTTTTTCAATAGTCTACAGAACAATCCATCGTTATACAATGACTTGCCTAATTACCCTAACCTGCCTAGTTAACCTAATTAACCTAGTTAAGCCTTTAAAGGTCACTTTAAGCTGAATACTAGTATCTTGAAAAACATCTAGGAAAATATTATTTACTGTCATCATGACAAAGATAAAATAAATCAGTTATTTATATATATATATATATATATATATATATATATATATATATATATATATATATATATATATATATATATATATATATATATATATATATATATATATATATAAAAATGCATACATACACCAACTTATACATACACACAAACACACTTTTTATTTCTTTCTATAGAAGTCTTTATAATTTCCAAAGTGTAATTTTTCATGTTTTACCTGTTACCTTTAAGCTGTACCATACACCGAAAAAATTTATCCATAAATATGCAGTTTTCAGTATTTTGTTATTCATGTTTTTATTTTTCTCAGTTTCTGTATGCTTTTGCATTATGGGATAACGCTTATGCATTATCCTGATCTTACTTCCAACAACTTTTAACCTAGAAAAGTAAAAAAAAAAAAAGTGGCTTTTATAATAAAGTGATATATTGTCTGGGTTGGTGTTATATATTACACTACAAAAACCTTGTAATAAACTGCAAGAGCATTTTCTGTTATTTTACAGGCTTATTTCTCAATATATTATTTCTTATACATAACAGTATTTCAGACAACTCAAATGTTAATAAAAGTCATTTTGTTAAACTGTAGAGTTGAATGTTCAACATGAAGTCAAAAGAGCAGAGATCAACATCCTATAATGCAATTCACAACCATAAATAAACAGAAAACACTTGTGAATCACAAAATACAGAAACTGTTCATTACCAGATTTTTTTCAGTGTGTGCTGTGGCTGTTTTGTCTCTGCTCAGTGCTCAATACAACAGCGGTCTGTTTTTTCTGTTCAATATAGATTACGGAAATTCCCCTTTTTAGTCAATGAAAGTCAGGGCATTTGACATTTATCTTTCATTTTTAATTGTTCAAGTCTTTCCAAACTTCTCCTGGACTGTAGACCACAGAACAAAGAATGTCATGTGAATTCTTCATTGAACATTCAGTGTTTTTTTTTAATTGACAGAACTCCAGTGGTGTTGGTCTGGATATTTCCGAGGCTCTGTTACCCAGCCTTCCTGATAGAGTCACATCTTCTCACCTCCACAATCATAGACTCTTTCACAAGTAAATCATTTAAACCACACACAAGTTGACACATTTTAATTTGTTTGGAGACTTTTGCTACTTACTGATCATGCAGAGAAAAGCATGTTGGATGTTATTCAGAGTTTAGATCTGAATGTTCTTCCACTTTTTACATTAGTCCAGAGAGATAGCACTGATCTAACTGAGTGCTCAGATTATTGTTTAATTAGTTAAAATGGTGCATTATTCAGAAAGTAATGTTTAGCAATTGTTGGGTGAATCTTATACATGTCCAGATCTACTTTCACTCAGAAATCAAAATAAAACATGTTTAGGACTATGAAGATTGTTTGCATGATAATTAAGCACTGTGTACTGAAATGAGAGTACCAGGGCTATTGTAGTGAACAAACAAACAAAAAAACCTTGTAATTACAGTTTTATCTTTTCATCACTCATTACTTTTCATTACTTAAACTAAAATGTTAATTGGAATAGAATTAAATAAAAATAAAAAAATAAAATGTTTGGCTAGCTGCAAATTGTCAAGTTGTGTAACGAGTACTGTAATAATGAAAACATCAAATAGTTCATTAATAATTCAAATGATTTAATGAATAAATAAAATCTGTAGTAAAACTGATTAAAAGACAGCAAAACCACACAACAAATTAAGTAAAACTTTGACTCACATTAAAACGAAAATATATTTTATAGCCAAATAAAAACTGATCTGAAATCTCAATGATACTAAAACTATGGTTCAGTACCATTATGTAAAAAGAGGTAAATAAATAAATATATAGTTTATAAAATAATTCATTTATTTTTCTTTAATGAATGTTCATTCATTTTCCTTCGGCTTAGTCCCTTTATTCATCAGGGGTCGCCACAGCGGAATGAACCGCCAACTATTCCAGTATATGTTTTACACAGCGGATGCTTTTCCAGCCGCAACCCAGTACTGGGAAACATCCATACACACATACACTACGGCCTAGTTAATCCAAATTCACCTATAGCGCATGTGTTTGGACTGTCAGGAAGCCCATGCCAACACAGGGAGAACATGCAAACTCCACACAGAAATGCCAACTGACCCAGCCAGAGCTCAAACAGTGACCTTCTTGCTGTGAGGAGACAGTGCTAACCACTGAGCCACCCTGTCGCCCTCAATATATTTATTTATTTATTTGCATTATGGCAGAGATAATTGTATAAGATAAACTCATGTCAACAGACCAATATTCCTGTGCGATGCTGGACAAATACATTTGGAGTTGCATGTTTTTTAACCATTTATTGTCTTTAGTCTAATCAGAAAAACAGAAGACCCATTTATTAAATAATAAAAATAATAATAATTCCTTACATTTATATAGCGCTTTTCTGGGGACTCAAAGCGCTTTACACACTGGGGGGAATCTCCTCACCCACCACCAGTGTGCAGCATCCACCATTTTGCTCCAGACCGCACACCAGCTCAGTTTAACGTCTCATCCGAAAGACGGCGCTCCCCATCACTACACTTGGGCATTAGGACCCAAACAGACCGCAGGTTGGGGGCCCCCTGCTGGCCTCACTAACACCACTTCCGGCAGCAATCTAACTTTCCATGTGGTCTCCCATCCAGGTACTGACCAGGCCCAGCCCTGCTTAGCTTCAGTGGGCGACCATGTGAGAGTTGCAGAGAGCTAGCTGCCAGCAAATTAAAGTTTCAACTTGTTTTCAATTAACCAGCACCACTGTACTCATATATGAATATGATTATTTACAACAACAGAGAACAATCAGCAGCATAACCGTAGACATATATTTATAACATCATTTAAAGCGAGAGTTCGCACAAAAATGAAAATTACCTCATCATTTACTCTCTATCATGTGATTTAAAACGTGTTGCTTTCTTCTGTTGAACACAAAAGAAGATATTTTGAAGAATGCTGGTTGTCCCATAAACTTCAATAGAAGGAAAAAAAAAAAGTACTATGGAAGTTAATGGGTGCCAGCAACCAACATTCTGTAAAATATCTTCTTTTGGGTTTTAGATTATGAACACGTAAAAAATTAGTCAATAAAAACTGAACTATCCCTTTAAATCATTTTGAGTCTATTTAAAAAAAAAAAAATCTCCTCATTTTTATTTAACGCTAAGAGAAACACGCGAGTACAAAAAATTAAAAAATTTCTCATTCTTAATTAACACTAATAGACCAAGCGTCATCATTACAGGCCATCACACATGCTTATGTTCAGTTCTGCTTGCTCATGCTGGTAGTGTACAGATACGAGACTGTGCCAGCCTGGATATCGATGGAATTGCTCTTCAGTGTTTGGACTCTCAGTAGTGATCATTAACCCACACTGAACTGAGCTAAACTGAACTGAACTTAAACACTGAAAACTGGACTGACACTGTTTAAATTTACTATAATCTTCTATGTGAAGCTGCTTTGACAAAATCTACATTGTAAAATCGCTATAGAAAAAAAGGTGAATTGAATTGAATAAGGCAGGTCTGGCATGAAAGAAGATATTTTGAAGAATGCTGTTTGTCCCATCAACTTCTACAGAAGGAAAAAATACTACAATGAAAGTTAATGGGTGTCAGCAACCAACATTCTTCAAAATATCTTCAACAGAAGAAAGAAACTTAAACTGATTTAAAACAAGTAAAAGATGAGTCAATAATAACAGAACTTTCAGTTTTGAGTGAACTCTCCCTTTAAATCATTTTGAGTATATTATTTTTTTATTTTTCATTTTTAATTAACAGGCAAGTACAAAAAAATGAAATAAATACACAGAGCATTAGCATTACAGGTGTCAATGGGTTTTAGCAACCAACATTCTTCAAAACATCTTCTTTAGTGTGTAATAGAAGAATGAAACTATAGGCGAAGTCACATGCATGTTCAGTTCTTTGGGTTCATTCTGATGTCCCATTAGCTTCCATAGAAGGAAAAAAAAAATACTATGGAAGTCAATGGGTGCCAGTAACCAACATTCTTCAAAATATCTTCTTGTGTTCAACAGAAAAATGAAACTCAAACATTATAAGTAAACTCACCTGCATGTTCAGTTCTGCAGGTTCATCCTGGTGTCCCATTAGCTGCCATAGAAGGAAAAAAAATACTATGGAGGTCAATGGGTGCCAGCAACCAACATTCTTCGAAATATCTTCTTTTTGTGTTCAACAGAAGAAAGAAGCTCAAACATTACAGGCAAACACACATGCATGTTCAGTTCTGCGGGTCCATGGCAGTCTCCCATCAACTTCCATAAAAGGAAAAAAAATTGTATGGAAGTCAATTTGTGTCAAAAACCAACCTTCTTCGAAATATCTTCTTTTTGTGTTCAACAGAAGAATGAAACTCAAACATTATAGGCAAACTCATATGCATATGTTCAGTTCTACGGGTCCATGCTGGTGTCCCATCAAAACTTCCATAGAAAAAAAAATAAAAATACTATGAAAGTCAATGGGTGCCAGCAACCAACATTCTTCGAAATATCTTCTTATTGTGTTGAACAGAAGAAAGAAACTCATTCAGTTCTGTGGGTTCATCCTGGTGTCCCATTAGCCTCAATAGAAGGAAAAAAAATAATCCTATGAAAGTCAATGGGTGCCAGCAACCAACATTCTTCAAAATATCTTCCTTAGTGTTCAACAGAAAAAAGAGAATCAAACATTATAGGCAAACACACATGCCTATGTTTAGTTCTACAGGCCCATGCTGGTGTCCCATCAAAACTTCCATAGAAGGAAAAAAAATACTATGAAAGTCAATGGGTGCCAGCAACCAACATTCTTCAAAATATCTTCTTATTGTGTTCAACTGAAGAATGAAACTCAAACATCATAGGTGAACTCACATGCATGTTCAGTTCTGCGGGTTCATCCTGATGTCCCATTTACTTCCATAGAAGGAAAAAAATACTATGAAAGTCAATGGGTGCCAGCAACCAACATTCTTCAAAATATCTTCTTATTGTGTTCAACAGAAGAAAGAAACTTAAACATTATAGGTGAACTCACATACATGTTCAGTTCTGCGGGTTTATCCTGGTGTCCCATTAGCCTCCATAGAAGAATAAAACATACTATGAAAGTCAATGGGTGCCAGCAACCAACATTCTTCAAAATATCTTCTTATTGTGTTCAACAGAAGAAAGAAACTCAAACATCATAGGTGAACTCACATGCATGTTCAGTTCTGCGGGTTCATCCTGATGTCCCATTTACTTCCATAGAAGGAAAAAAAATACTATGAAAGTCAATGGGTGCCAGCAACCAACATTCTTTGAAATATCTTCTTTTTGTGTTCAACAGAAGAAACTCAAACATTATAGGCAACCTCACATGCATGTTCAGTTCTCCGGGTTCATCCTGGTGGTGTACAGATACGAGACTGTGCCAGCCTGTATCTGGAAGGTTTGTCCCTGGATCTGATCACTAGGGATCTGCTCGGTGGTCTGGCTAATAGAAATGGCCTGTCCGCTCTGTCCACTAATATGAATGCCCGCCGCCGGCCCTGTCTGCTCTTCTGAAAGCTGATGAATAACCTGCAGCTGCTGCGGAGCTCCATGATGAACCTGCAGCTGCTCCATAGCCTCTTTGCTCAGGGTAATCACATGCATTTGCTCTGAATCTCCGCCGTTTACTTCACTACCCAAAACGCTGATGGTCTGGATTTGGGTGTTTCCATCTGGAGTGACCACGGCCAGGTTTTGCACATGTCCGGACGGCTGTGTGAGAAGCGCGAGGCTCTGTTCTGTATCTTCAGATGTGATGATGCTGATGCTCTGCTCCTGGTCCAGGCTGAGGTTTTCTCCGGTCACCAGCAGCTGGATCTCCTGCTCGCCGTGGGCTGGAAGCTGGAAGGGTTGGAGCTGCAGGATGCTGTGCAGTTCTTTATCTCCTGATGTTTGCTGTTGTTCTTGTTGTTGTTCTTCTGGTGCTTGTGGTGGGGGTTTATCTGCGCTTTCTGCTTGTGCCGGTGGATTCTCTTTGTTGTGAGTTTTGATGTGAGCTTTTAGGTTGTCCTTCCGGGCGAATGAAACCTTGCAGATTAAACAGGAGAATGTTTTTTTGCCTGTGTGAGACACCTCGTGACGCCGTCGGGCACTGGGGTCAGAGAAGGTCTTATAGCAGACTTTGCAGATGTACGGCTTCTCTCCTCTGCATGGGGAAAAAATAATGCTGTTGTAGTTAATAAAATAAGTGTACTTTTACTTTATTTATGTTTACATATCACTCATTTGAGTTTTGTTTCATTCAGTTTGTTAATTAAAGGGATAGTTCACCAATAGTTCACATCAAGTGATTCCAAACCTCAATTACTTTCTTTCGTCTATTGAATACGAGAGAAGATATTTAGAAGAATGCTGAAAACCCATAACATTGACCTCCATAGTATTTGTTTTTCCTACTATAAAAGTCAATGGTTACAGTTTAAGTTTCTTTTTATGTTGAACACAAGAGAAGATATTTAGAAGAATGCTGAAAACCTGTAACCATTGACCTCCATAGTATTTGTTTTTCCTACTGTGGAAGTCAGTGGTTACAGTTTAAGTTTCTTTAACAGTTTTCTTTCAACTGTTGAACACAAGAGAAGATATTTTGAAGAATGCTGAAAACCTTTAACCATTGACTTCTATAGTATTTGTTTTTCTTACTATGGAAGTCAATGGTTACAGTTTAACTTTCTTTCTTCTGTTGAACACATTCAATTAATCTTTATTTCTATAGCGCAGGGCTATTCAATTGGCGGCCCGCGGGCCAAACCCGTCCCCCGAGGCAATTTGTTCCGGCCCTCCAAATAGTGTGACCAAGACATCAAGAATAAATTTAGTTCAGTCAAAAAATGGCCGCTATAGTTATGAAGTGACGTGCGTCTGTTCAATACAGCATGAGCTGCGCAGAGCGTGAGTCACCTGACAGTGGCGAGAGCAGCCGAATACATTTGAATATGTTTGTAGAAAAGGTTTTTTGTACATTGCACTGATATCGTTATTAGGGATGAAACGATTAACCGATTTCACTATTAACTGCCCTTTAATTCTTCTCTAAGCCTCATTTCTGCATTTCTGTTCTGCCGCACGAAACGAAACTGCTAAACAAAGTTACGCCAAGTTGCCAACTGTGCGCTAGTTTAAAGTTCCGAGCTTGTCCATCGAAGGTAATACCCACGCACACTGTAATAACTATAGCCGCGGGCCGTTCCCATATCACGTCTTTCCCGCACGCAAGTTTGTTATGTTGTAAGAATATATGCCAATATGCGGGCGCAAGCGGAGCAACGCGCTTGCGGCTGTCTGGGCGCACGCAGAAAACATCTTATGCTGTAGCGGTGAGAGTTGTGCTTAGCTTTCAGTGCAATGTAAACAAAAGACATGTTAGACGAACTATTATTAAAATGATTATTTTTTCCCGTTCCTCTCTATAAACACACAAATAATTAAATTGTGTAGCCCTATAAGCACAGAAAAACCTTCAGCATAAAAACTATTACTAATGAAAATGCCTTTTAAAGGTTTTTAGTATTAGTTAGGGATGTCCAGATCTAAATCTAGCTAATATAAAGCTTAAATTTACATTAGACGTGATAACTGAGAAAACCTGATTATTCTTCACACTATATAATTGTACAACCAAAATCTATAATTGTTGCATCCATAATGGTTATGCAGTTTAAAACACAACATATGAACGTATCTGAATGTAGAAGAAGCCTACTTCAGCAATACACTGATTTTGTTGTGCTGTGGAATACAACATACACAATGCAGTGATATTATATAGTTTCAAAATAAAATATATTAACATTTTAATGTAGACAAATACAACGTGGGTGTCTAAAGGAGCAAAAATACATAATTGGCTCTTATATGCAGTTGTGTCATCATTTATATTGCAAGTCATATCTCTTCGGCCCTTCGTTTGGGATGCTTTTCATGGACTGGCCCCCGTGACAAACTAATTGAATAGCCCTGCTATAGCGCTTTTACAATGTAGATTGTGTCAAAGCAGCTTCACTTAGAAGATTATAGTAAATTGAGTGTCAGTTCAGTTTTCAGTGTTTAAATTCAGTTCAGTTTAGCTCAGTTCAGTGTGGTTTATTCACTACTGAGAGTCCAAACACTAAAGAGCAAATCCATCAACGCACAGCTCTACAGTTTTCTTTCTACTGTTGAACACGAGAGAAGATATTTTGAAGAATTCTGAAAACCTGTAACCATTGACCTCTATTATATTTGTTTTTTCTACTATGGAAGCCAATGGTTACAGTATAAGTTTCTTTCTTCTGTTGAATACATGAGAAGATATTTTAAAGAATGCTGAAAACCTGTAACCATTGACCTCTATTATATTTGTTTTTTCTACTATGGAAGCCAATGGTTACAGTATAAGTTTCTTTTTTCTGTTGAATACATGAGAAGATATTTTAAAGAATGCTGAAAACCTGTAACCATTGACCTCCATAGTATTTGTTTTTCCTACTATGAAAGTCAATGGTTTCAGGGTTTTATCTTTACTTTAAAATATCTTCTTTTTTGTTAAAAGTTTATAACCACTTGAGGGAAAGTAAATAGTACATTTTTAAGTTGTGGTTGAACTATCCCTTTAAGAATGAAGACCGTAAACATCATAAGGGTGTGGTAAATCAGACAGCAGTACACTGGAAGAGACAGTTTTTAGCCACTCTCCTTTTGATCTAAATTCTCTTTTTGTAACAAATATAATTTTTTTCTATCTTTTTATATATATATATATATATATATATATATATATATATATATATATATATATATATATATATATATATATATATATATATATATATATATATATATATTTATTATTATTATTTTTTTTTTTTTTTCAGTTATCTACCTAATAATCATGAAAAATTAATAACATTTGGTGGAACGAGTGCGGTTATAGACATCATTCATTCATTAATTTTCTTTTTGGCCTAGTCCCTTTATTAATCCGGGGTCACCACAGCGGAATGAACCGCCAACTTAACCAGCAAGTGTTTTTACGCAGCGGATGCCCTTCCAGCTGCAACCCATCTCTGGGAAACATCCATACACACTCATACACTACGGACAATTTAGCCTACCCAATTCACCTGTACCACATGTCTTTAGACTGTGGGGGAAATCGTAGCACCCGGAGGAAACCCACGCGAACGCAGAGAGAACATGCAAACTCCACACAGAAACGCCAACTGACCCAGCCGAGGCTCGAACCAGCGACCTTCTTGCTGTGAGGCGACAGCACTACCTACTGCGCCACTGTGTCACCCGCCATAGACATCAATAGTAGGAAAAACAAATACTACGCAAGTCACTGGTTACCGGAATTCAACATTCTTCAAAACATCTTGCATTCAACAGAAGAAAGAAAAAAAAACAAATGCAGGTAATTTAAGTTTGTGGGTGAACTATTCCTTTTAAATGGACTTTATCCAGTGTTTCTTATTTAATTAGCTCACAGATAACATGATTGAACAGAAAAGTGTGTCGTTTCTGACCTGTGTATCCTGATGTGTGTCTGTAATGTGCTCTTGGCGGTGAAACACTTTCCGCAGATCTCGCATGTAAACGGCTTCTCACCTGCAGGAATAACACGGATGTTGATCCTGTAGCATGAATGAATGAATAAACGAATGAAGAATCTGTTTATTACCAGTATGAGTTCTCAGGTGCTTCTTCAGTTGAGCCGCATCCATAAATTTATGATGGCACTGAGCACATTCAGGCAAGCCTTTTCCTGTGTGGATGCGGTTATGGCTCTTCAGCTGCCGCTGCTGACTGAAGCTCTTCCCACACTCCTCGCAGGTGAACAATTTATTCTCTACATAAAAACAAAGGAGCTTTTTTTTAGACCACTCACTTTTTCGGGTCACACTTTACAATAAGGTTTCCTTAGTATACATATTTCCTAACATGAAGTAATTATGGATAACACTTGTACAGCATTTATTAATATTATTTCGTTAGTGTTACTGGCCGTTTTTGCTCATTGACTTCCATTATAATGACATTTTTTTATTGCAAAGCCGTGGTGTATTTGTGTGTTGGTGGAGCAGTCGGTCACCTGTGTGCAGGTTCATGTGCTCCAGCAGAGAGTGTTTGGTGGACAGGGCTTTAGAGCACACGGTGCAGATGTAGGGCTTTTCTCCAGTGTGCATCCGCTGATGAACCAGAAGAGTGTGTTTCTGCGTGAATTCCTTCCCACACACACTGCATCTGAACGGCTTCTCACCTGCATGCAAGAAAAGGCAGTTACTTTAGGATTTACAGTACTGACATTTAATTTAATTCATCATAGTGTTGTGTTGCATTTAATGTAAGTCATCTGTTATAAAGATCTCACTGATTTGCAGGATATCAGAATGACGTTAAGATGACTATTTTGGACATTTAAACATCAGCATCTGTGTCAAATTGCATATACAGCTATGGAATTAATTAAGAGGCCGCTTGAAAATTGTCAGTTTCTCCGCATTTATAATTTATAGTTATAAATTTGAGTAAAAAAATAAATTTTATTAGTTATTTTGTAAACTACTGATGACATTTCTTCCTAATTTAAAATAAAAAGGTTGTCATTTAGATTACATTTATTTGCATTCAAAAAACAAAATAAAATGGCATGTTTACACTGATTTTTGCATAACACTACACAAAACACAATTCTAAATTACAATAAATACATACATTTGTTATTCTGGGCAACTATCATTTTCGTAAAGGAACAGAGCTAAACTTAACTAAACTAAACTAAAATTAAAAATAAACTAAAATTGATTTAAAAATAAAACTAAAATTAAATTACATTAAAAATAAACTAACATTAATTTTAAAATAAATAAAAAATTAATTTAATTAAAAATAAACCAAAATTGAATTAAAAAGACAAAAAATAAATAAAAAAACTAAAACTAAATTAAATTTAAAAATAAACCAAAATTTAATTAAAAATAAACAGAATTTTTATTAAAAATAAACCAAAATAAACTAAAACTAAATTAAATTTTAATTAAATTACAAATAAATTAACAAAAATAAATGAATAAATTAAAAATATAATAAAAAAATAATTAAAAATAAACCAAAATAAATTAAATATACATTTAAATTAAATAAAAAAATATATTAAATTAAATTTAAAATAATAAATAAATATAAAAATATATAAAAAATATATAAAAATAAAAATAACCTAAAATTTAATAAAATCAAACTAAAATATTATTAAAAATAAATAGAAATTTTATTAAAAATAAACCAAAATAAAATAAACAAAAATTAAATTAAATATACATTTAAATTAAATAAAAAAATTAAATAAATAGATTAAAAATAACCTAAAATTAAATTAAATTAAACCAAAATATTAAAAATAAACCAAAATAAACTAAAATTAAATTAAATATAAATTTAAATTAATTAAAAAACATAAACTAAAAATAAATAAAAAATAAACTAAAATTAAATAAAAAATAAACTAAAATTTTATTTAATTAAAAATAAACTGAAATTAAATAAAAAAATAAACTAACATTGAATAATTTTTTTAATTAAATTAAGCCAAAATGTTATTAAAAATAAATAAAAAATTAATTAAAATAAACCAAAATTAAATTATATTTAAAATTGAATGAAAAATGAACTCAAATTAGTTTATTTAATTTTATATTTAATTTGTTTCTTAATTGTAAATTAAGTACATTTAGATTTTTTTAATCATTATAATAATAATAATAATAAGGCAGACTTTATAATGTTAATTAAAAAATAACCTGGTTGCAGTATTAGATAGATTTATGCTTCATGCATCTTTAACTTTATGTCTTAATTCTTTTATTTTATTTTCCCTTCCATGTCCCTGTTCTTCATCATCATCATCATCATCATCTTCATCATCACTTTTAATAAGTTCTACAGAGGATCAGTTTAATGTGTGTTGAACCTGTATGCGTTCGCTGATGTATCTTCAAGAACAGGTGGCTTTTAAACACTTTATCACACTCTTCACATCTGGCCTCGGTGTCTGGATATTTCCTCCTGCGTCCTCTTTTCCCCGGCTCCTTCTTCTCCATTAGATCATCCATTCTGAAGCCCTTCAGTCTGATTGGCTGTTTGATTTTGCGTTTTCCCTCTCGTCTCCTCTCCTCTCTGGGGTTAAACTCTCCATCACTCACATCTGTTGCAGGAGATGCAGGCTCCACATTGATTTCCTGAATCTCCGAGCTGGATTGTGCCTGTAATTCACTTTGTGGATTCTCTTTTTGGCTTGAATCCTGGTTCTTTTTAGGACGCCCTCTTTTCCGCTTCACCTAAATATAGACAAATGCCGATATTAAATAATTCAATGTTAGGGATAAAGTACATGCAGGAGGTTATCACAGAAAAAAACTACACTAGTTGTTTATACTTTTACATTCTTCTTCTTGCTGTTTTATTGCTCGTGTTGTTATTTTACGGTGTCCTTGAGTTGCCAGAAAGGCACCTTTAAATAAAACAGATTATTATTATTGTCAGCAACCCAACGCAAACTGTTGTATAAGACTGAAGGCTTTATTCTGTGAAAATAACCACCTGGATGTACTTTATACCACTTATTACAGACAAAGACTACTCTATTACTCTAAACATTGTTCTGAGACGTGATACTTTAATAATTCTTTACTTAAAGGCGAAGCTGACAGAAACAAAATCGGCTGAATGGTGTATACACTAACCTGCGCATTATTCAGTCACAAGATGGCGCCAAACAGTGAAAACAGTGTTGTGACAGACAAGCAGATTCATATGAATGTAAGTATATGGATTTGAATGTATTCACTGACGGTCGAGGTGATTTGAAGTTCTCGAATGTGTCTGTTATTTAGCGGTTGTTATATGGGAATAACATACCCTGGAATGTCGCGACTGGCCAATCAGAATCGAGTATTCCAGACAGCAGTGTAATACATTGTGATAATGAACATGCACAATATTGATATCGGGGGACTTGAAAATACGGTGAATAATTATTTATCATCTACACTTTTAGAGTGCTTTTAAAACAGTATTCAGACTGATGTGCTAGAAGACTGCTTGAAGACATAACAGGGCATTTATTTTCAAAAATGTATATTTTGCTCTATCACTTATTTTGTGGTGTCAAAAAAATACCTTGTTCACAGTAATACTTTTACATAATTTATATGAGTGTAATATTATGCACCAGTATACGAGAATGCGGACACAAACCTGAATAACAGCATTGTGAGAAAGTTGCAATCTTCAAAGTTACAATGTTTACATTTTGCATTTAATTTAGCGATTAGACCTGCAATTATTCATAATTTAAAAGTGTTTTATGTTTAATTAATATTTATTTTACATTTCTACATTTTTAATCGAACGTTTGCCCTGAAGTTCTAAATAAAGTGAGAAATATGATCACATATGAACTAGTACATTTCTGAATAAATACAAAATAAATGCTCATTTACATGTGGTCAATATATATAAACTATTAATTTACCAAAATATTTTCCTATATTGTGATATATATCATTATCAGGATATGAGATTACTTTTATAGTGATATATTTTTGTCATATTGCCCATACCTAGCTCATGCCAATATTGTGATAATACTGTGTTAAAAGCTTCCGAACACTGCAAGAAATGCTTTCCTTACTTGGAGTTTTGTCTTGTTTCTAGTCCAGATAAATATAATTCTTAAATCAAGAAGCATTTTCCTAGATGAGCAAAACATATTGGGCTCTATTTTAACGATCTAGGCACAAAGTCTAAAGCACATGGCGCAAAAGCATTAAGGGCTTGTCCGAATCGACTTTTGCTATTTTAAGGATGTTAAGTTTGCGCCCCGGCGCATGGTTTAACAGGATTGTGCTTATTCTCTTAATGAGTTATGGGTGTGTTTTGAGCCTAACATGCAATAATCCAATCAGAGTCTTATCTCCCATTGCCTTTAAGAGTCAGTTGCATCGCACCATGGTGCATTTGCTATTTACATGGTGGACTTCGTAAGTGGAAAAACTGAATGCTTCAATAGCAAGAAAACAGTTAAACAAACCATCTGCAGCGCAAGGATAAAGCATGAGCCTCCTCCATTCGGCCTCTTTACTTTCTCTTTACTTTACTCCTTTACTTTAGCGGATAAGGAAACAGTGTTGTACTCACTCCACTGAAGACATCCACTAGCCTAAATATGTAATTTCGTTTGTTAAGCACAAAGATTTGTTTCAAAACTATTTCTTAATTCAGTTCTAATTTCCAGCAAAGGGATAAATGAACAATAATAACGAAGTGTGGTCAAAAAACCAAACACACGTCCTATCCTGAGGTTTTATATTTATGTAGAAAATAATAATTTTTGTAACATTTTAATTTTTTAATTTGTTTTCATATGTAAGGATATTTGTGTACTGCTGTACACCCTGTGTGTATTAAGCAATGTGTAAGCATTTGTACCCACATAGGTGCATAACTAACGCGCTCTGCGCTGGACTTTAGAGCAGCTTTTAGTTGGTCAATTGTGCGCTCTATTTCAGTTCCTCAAAATAGCAACGCACCAACACTGCACCTTAACACACCTCTATTTCAGACCAGCACGCACATGAATCCACAAAGTGGCGCAAACGGATTTGCTATGTAAACAACATGGCGCAAAACATGAAAATCAGAGTTGCGTTGGTCTGAAAATAGCAACAAAATGCGCCAAACACGTCTTGCGCCTTATTGCGCAGGGTGTATGATAGGGCCCATTGTCTTGTTTGAAGGAATAATGTTGAAATGAAGTGAGTTTTTATCTTAAAACAAGCAAAATAATCTGCCAATGAGGTAAGGAAAATTATACAAGATTATTTTGCTTACCCCATTGGCAGATTATTTAGCTTGTTTTAAGGATTTTTTTTTGTATTTCTAAGGAAAACTCCCTTAATTGTGGCATATTATTGTTTCTAGTCCAAATATCTAATACTTAATCAAGAAGCGTTTTCCTTGCCAAGCAAAACAAATAGTCTTGTTTTAACCTCTTAAGGCCCAAGGTGTTTTTTTACATGCATTTTTTATTTCTCTTTGCTATTTGGGCTTATTGGAACCTAATTAGAATAAAAATCTAAGTATCATCATTTGATATGATGTACTTTTAGAGAAAAATTATGTTCATATATGTGGACTCGCGGTCCGAATTTACATAAAACACTTTTCCCGAATTTTCTTTTATGCATATTTAACATTAAAATTTCTTTTTGAACTTGCTTTGACTGTCAGAGAGTAAAAACTATTTTTTTCCCCATTTGGGACAGTTAAAAATAGGGTTTGGGACATTTCATATGCTGCAGAACAGTTGCAGGATGACACTGTATGTCTGTAACAAAATATAAAACATTCAAAGTATTCCACGTATGTGGACACTCGGGCCCTAGGAGGTTATGGAATAATAAGTCAGAAAGAAGTAAGTTTTTATCTTAAAACAAGCAAAATAATCTGCCAATGGGGTAAGGAAAATTATACAAGATTATTTTGCTTACCCTATTGGCAGATTATTTAGTTGTTTTAAGTATTTTTTTCAATTTCTAAGGAAAAACTCACTTAATCGTGGCATATTATTGTTTCTAGTCCAAATATCTAATACTTCTTTAATCAAGAAGCGTTTTCTAGCCAAGCAAAACTTATTGTCTTGTTTTAAGGAATATGTCAAAATGAAGTGAGTTTTTATCTTAAAACAAGCAAATAATCTGCCAACGGCGTGAGGAAAATAATCTTATGTCAAAAGGAAAAACGACATTATTTTTTTTTCTTACCCCATTGGCAGATTATTTAGCTTGTTTTAAGAAAACATTCACTAAATTTTGGCATATTTTTTCTTAAAACAAGACAATAATTGTTTTTCTTGTCTAGAAAATGCGTCTTGATTTAAGAATTTTTAAATATTTGCAATGAAATTACTCACAATAAATAAAATACCGGCAGTTAGGGCTGCATAATATTGGAAAACTTTACATTTGATATTTTTTTTCTCTGCGATATATATTGAGATATCATTTTCCCAGATGACTTAAATAGCTCTATTTGCAAAGTCATTACTTGAGCTGATTTTGTAGGGGAGTGAAATATAAGTATATTGTTATGTAATTTATTATATACATAATTATGGATTCGGAGTTCTGCCTTTCAATCCGTTCCAGCATAGATCAACGTTTATCCTTTTCTCATTACTTTATTAATATGATTACTTGAATAAGTATTTAAATTTGAAATGATTTTGACTAATGAATAAGTTAACACTGCTTAATGTAAGAATGCTCAGTGTCCTTGCTCCTCTCTTTGTCTGCCTATGCTAACTATTTTGAGGAGTCATTCAACTAGGTCAGAGGTCATGGAGACCTCGAGTGGAACTGAAGGGCTTGATGATTGAAAACAACTGTTTTCCTATTTGTATAATTATGTGTTAATACTGTCTAAAGTGATTTTGATATTATTATTATTATGCTTCTGTTTAAAGTGATTTTCCTTTTTATTCAAGATTTTGTGTAGTAAGAATATAGTAGCATGAATGCTGTTTATACTAGTTTTGAACTAGTTTGATAAGACAGCTGAGAGTACGAAGAAACAACCTTTGGTTTTATTTATAACAGATTGTCTCTTGTGTGTGTATATGCATCCGATGGGTCAGTTCTACAGGTCTGAGACCAGCTCTTAAATGTCTACAGGCGACCTGACCCAAGCCTCCTGTCGCCATCCCTATCTGGATTCAGATACAACCCCGCATTGATGTACATATTTAGAATTGTCTATCTTTGTTTTACCTTTCTGGTCTTGTGTAAAGAGTATAATTGTTATTGATTTGTGATTGTAAGCAGAGTGGCCTAGGAACTGATTGCGAGTGTTGAAGCTGGCTTCTGCTGATGAAACTGCAAACTATCTTCAGTAAACTTTATTTATTTGAATCTCTGACTCCGGCTCTTCGTCATCTGACAGACTGCTCATTCTTTGGGTTAAAACAGTAAATTATCCCTACAATAGATAAACTACAGTCATAAATAAACCCACTTGAGCAAATATTAAATTGAAATAAGCCATGCTTTATGGTTTTTTGGAGAAAGCAACAGTATCAAGGTACAGAAATTGAATAATCAAATGTAAAATAGCACCGGATAGCCTTCACCATATAAATAATCAAATTAATCTTTATGAAACTTCTTTATGCGCTACTAAAATGCTTTAAACTCTCTTCAAATGCTCACACAGGCCCTAAAACACATGCAGATGATAATGTAATGTAATGTAATGTATTTTTTATTTATTGCCATGTCAGCAACCAAGGCTATATTCATGGCAAGAACATTTCAATAATAAATAAACAATTAAGAACAACAAACAAATGAATACACAAGTTAAATAAGATTTTTAGAATTAATACTTGATAAGAATTCTAAAATTTTTCCTGGTGTCACTTTGTTAAAAATGTCCTTAAGAGAGTTCATTTCATAAAAAAGTCCTCTGGAATCATTAAAAGCAGGACAGTCCAGTAAAATGTGTTTTACTGTAAGAGGAATTGTGCAGTAAAAACATTGTGTGGGGTCTTCATCTTTAAGTAAAAAGGCATGGGTTAGTCTTGTATGTCCAATACGACATCTGGTAAAAATCACTTGATCAACTCTAGTCTTAAAATGTCTTCTGTGTGAGATTTCAGGTTGGATTTCATGTAATTTATTATTTTCCAATGCATCCCACTCCTCTTGCCACTTATTTAAAATGTAAACGTTGATAAAAGGTCTCATCTCTGAAGGAGGAATTTGGCATTTGTTCACCCCTTGCTTCAAAGCGTCTTTAGCAGCTGCATCAGCTCGCTCGTTTCCTGTAAGCCCGACATGTCTTGGAAACCAGCAAAAAATGATATGATAAAACTGGTTTTGTAGTTGGTGAACTTTGGTTAAAATACTGTCAATCAAAGGATGATCATTTTTGAAAGATTCCATCACTTGGAGGCATGATTTGGAGTCTGTAAAAATAATAGATTTCTTTTGTTGGACATTTTCTATGTACTCCAATGCTAAAAGTAAAGCACGGGCTTCAGCTGTGAATATGGAACATTCTTTAGGCAGACTGACTCCATAACTTTGTTGTCCAGTCACCATTGCTGCTGCTACGCCATTTTCCATCTTTGAACCATCTGTAAATATTGGTGAGTGTAGAAAATATTGGTTTCTAATATCCAGATAGAAACTGTATACATTGGGATGAGTTGCTCCTTTCTTCCGATGTCCTAAATCCATATTGATTATGGGTTTCTTTAATTTCCAATGAGGCAGAGAGCTTAGGTGTGTTTGATTTAAAATGTCCAGGTTTAGGTTTAGGCTTTGTAAATATGGATTAATACGCAAACCAAATGGTCTGATGTTTTTTGGCTTAATCTCATACAACTGCACAAACTGTGGGTTAAAAACTGCAGAATAAGCTGGGTTGTTCTTATTTGCTTTTAATTTAATAGCATATTGTAATGAAAGTTTCAATCGTCTGTTTTGGAGTGAAGGTTCATTGGATTTAATGTACAAACTCTGTACGGGTGATGTTCTGAATGCTCCTAAAGCAAGCCGTAATCCTTGATGGTGTACTGTATTAAGGATCTGTTTATATGAATTCCTGGCAGAATCATAAATTATACTCCCATAATCCAAACGGGATCGAATGAGAACTCTATAAAGTCGCAAAAGTACAGTAAAATCTGCTCCCCATTTAGTTTTTGCCAACACTTTGATTATATTCATAGCTTTCAGGCACTTGTTTTTTAACAACTTTAAATGTGGGATAAAAGTCATTTTGTTGTCAAAAAGAAGACCTAAAAACTTGATTTCTTTAACAACTTTAATCAGATCTCCACATGCAGATGATATGCTTTTACTCTATTACTGTTCAATTCTGCAGTGTCTCTCTCCACAAATCTCCTGTGGTTTCTATAATCCTAACTCAACATTGCATATCTTAAAGGGCCACGAAACCCCCTGTCTCAGCAGGGTGTTTTCACACCTCTGTTTTGAAAAAAGTCAGGAAAGTTGGGCGTGTCCAGCTCTGGGAGTGTGGGAGTGTCGGGGGAGGGAAAGAGGGTAAGATTTTGCATAGAAGGAAGTTAACATTTGGGCACGCGCTAAGTTTGACAGGAAAAAACAAACACACAGAGGCTGATTTGATACGGCGAATAAGAGAAAAAAATCCTCCGCATTTCTCTGTAACTTATGTACTCGGTAGGTAGCGTCAGAAAGCCGTGTGTGTATAGACTATTCTGTCACAAAATGCAGCGAAAATCCTGCACGACGGGAATAGTTTGTGTTTACATGTTAACACTCGGAGAGCAGCATTTAAACAAAGGGCACTCCACTGCAAACACTTACCAAATCTGTAGACAGACAATCAAACTGGAGCTGTGTCTTTTTATTAAAAGGAGACGAGCGACACATCCGGATTTCACCATTTCCAGATGAGAAAAAGCTCTCGGGTAAAAATGTTCCTTAAAAACGCGTTTCTGTCGAGTGTCGCGTGCACTGTAATCCACACGTGAGTCCAGCTGCTCTCTCATAGAGGGAAAATGAAAACAAAACCTTCGTTGCAACACACTAATAACACCTACGAATTTTGTCTTGAAATTCTTGTACTTTCACTTGTTTTGGCAACACAACGTGGCGTCTCTCTGCTGTCTGAACAGTGTAAACAGGTAAACAGTCTCCGGAGCTATCATGCATATTAATGAAGTTTCACGTCATACACAATAGAGCGTGCTGATTGGTTTGAAGCACGTCTTTCTCATGAATTAATACTGCACACTCAGATACGTCAGAACGTCCTAGAAAAGACAGACAGCCACTCTCCAGCTGGATTTACACCCAAGTATCTCATGGCCGTGACGCAGCTTCAAAAATTCGTTTCAAACCGGAAGAACGAATTTGCTCAAAATAACGCAAAAACAACCAATTTTTTACTTTTTAGTGCAATATATGTGTCCTAATAGTGTTTATAGCAGCGTGGGACACATGTATGACTGTCAACAGCTCAAAAATTGTGTTTTGGTGTTTCGTGACCCTTTAAATGTGACTATTGCGGACGCACACATCGTGAAATCGATGTTCAAACATTATATTGGCAGTAACCTTTACCTGCATGTGTTCATCAACAGCTTGAAGGTCCTCGTGGGCTTTGATCAGATCTGGGATGACCAGAAATCTGGCCATCTCCATCAGCTGCTCAGAGCTGCTCTCGTCCACCAGCACGACTGCGCTGTACATGAACTCCAGCACGGAGGAGAAGGTGTTCGCCGTCATGCCGTCCAGCTTGTAGAGCGACTGGCTGACCTGTTCTTCAGCGGTGAACAACGCTGAGAAGTATTCACTGCTCGCTGCTAGAAGAGCCTTGTGCGCCTTGAAGTGCACGTCTTCCACGATGAGGGTAATGTCGCAGAGGAGCTCATTTCTCCTGAGCGTGTCAAACTTGTGCAGGATTGTGTCTTTGTGTGTTTCTGAGTGCAGAGCAAGGAGTGGTGATGATGATGATGATGATGATGGAGGAGGAGCAGACATGATGACCTTACTGACACACTGAACCTGAAACAAAACACATAAACACATCTGTTAAAGGGTAACAGAGCTTTTGTTATTAATCTATTTATTTTGTTAATTGAGTTTCATATTCATAAGTACATTTTCCAACAAAAAAAAAAAAACCTGTTTTACTTTGTTTTATAAGGAGCTAAAAACTACTTTTGTACTATTTAACATAGTACTAATAGAAAGGCCATTAAAACTAATGGCAACTAAAACTGTCCATTTGTGTCCTACTTTCAAAATGTTTGATTAATGTGAAGGTCCTGCTTGTTTGTAATTGTATTTATACTCTTGTTTTTTGTGTGTGTTTGATTTATTTCTTTATTTTTTATTAATGTTTTGTATGGTTATTACTATTTACCTTCTATCACCTTGCATTATATACTCCCCGGCCACTTTATTAGGTACACCTGTCCAACTGCTCATTAACGCAAATTTCTAATCAGCCAATCACATGGCAGCAAATCAATGCATTTAGGCATGTAGACATGGGGAAGACGATCTGCTGCAGTTCAATTTTTTTTTTTTCACACACAACCATCTCTAGGGTTTACAGAGAATGGTCTGACAAAGACAAAATATCTAGTGAGTGGCAGTTCTGTTGGCGCAAATGCCTTGTTGATGCCAGAGGTTAGAGGAGAATGACCAGACTGGTTCGAGCTGACAAAAAGGCAACAGTAACTCAAATAACCTCTCATTACAACTGAGGTCTGCAGAAGAGCATCTCTGAATGCACAACACGTCCAACCTTGAGGCGGATGGGCTACGGCAGCAGAAGACCACACCGAGTGCCACTCCTGTCAGCTAAGAACAGGAAACGAAGGCTACAATTCGCTCAGGCTCACATTCGGTGGTTAGGGTCAGAATTTGGCGTCAACAACATGAAAGCAAGGATCCATCCTGCCTTGTATCAAGGGCTTAGGCTGGTGGTGGTGGTGTAATGGTGTGGGGAATATTTTCTTGGCACACTTTGTGCCCATTAGTACCAATTGAGCATCATGCCAACGCCATAGCCTACCTGAGTATTGTTGCTGACCATGTCCATCCCTTTATGACCACACTGTACCCATCTTCTGATGGCTACTTCCAGGATAGAGTGTCATGTCATAAAGCGCGAATCCTCTCAGATTGGTTTTTTAAACATGACAATGAGTTCACTGTACTCAAATGGCCTCCACAGTCACCGGACTCAATCCAATAGAGCACCTTTGGCATGTGGTGGAACGGAAGATTCGCATCATGGATGTGCAGCCGACAAATCTGCAGCAACTGTGTGATGCTATCATGTCAATATGGAGCAAAATCTCTGAAGAATATTTCCAGTACCTTGTTAAATCTATGCCATGACGGATTAAGGCTGTTCTGAAGGCAAAGGGGGTCCAACCTGGAACTAGTAGGTGTACCTAATAAAGTGGCCGATGGGTGTATTGTTTGTTCGAATGTCATGTATCCGTTGTTTAAAGTATAAAAATAAAAAATCTGCTAAAGAAATAGTTCACCCAAAAATGAAAATATACTCATTGATTACTCATGCTCAGGTTGTTCCAAACCTTTATGAGTATCTTTTTTCTGTCGACGTACACATAAGAAGATATTCTGAAGAAAGATGAAAAACTCAAACCATTGACTTTCAAAGTAGGAAAAACAAATACTATGGAAGTCAATGGTTACAGGTTTTCAGCATTTTTTAAAAATATCTTCTTTTATGTTCAACAGAAAAAACTCATAAAGGTTTGAAACCAGTAAAGGATGAGTAAACGATCTCTTTAGGTTTACAGTGGCTCTGTGTACTCTTAAAAATAATATATAATTGGTGGTTCCATGAAGAATCATAAACCTTTCATTGCACAAAATATTCTTTAAAAGTGGAAAAAGGTTCTTTGAAATTTGACAATGTTCACAGAAAAAGGAATGAATATATATTTTAATGTTTCTTCTATTGAATCACTCTAAAAAACTTTAATACAGTTTAAGATAAAATTATTAGCCATTTTAATTATTTTTCAAATAAATATTTCCCAAATTATGTTTAACAGAGCAAGAACATTTTTCACAGTATTTCCTGTGTTAATATATGTACAGTTGAAGTCAGAATTATTAGCCCCCCTGTTTATTTTTTTCCCCCAATTTCTGTTTAACGGAGAGCAGATTTTTTCAACACATTTCTAAACATAATAGTTTTAATAACTCATCTCTAATAACTGATTTATTTTATCTTTGCCATGATGACAGTAAATAATATTTTACTAGATATTTTTCAAGACACTTCTATACAGCTTAAAGTGACATTTAAAGGCTTAACTAGGATAATAAGGTTAATTAGGCAGGTTAGGGTACTTAGGCAAGTTATTGTATAATGATGGTTTGTTCTGTCGAAAAAAAAAAAATTGCTAAATGGGGCTAATAATTTTGACCTTAAAATGGTATTTAAAAATTTTAAAACTGCTTTTATTCTAGCCGAAATAAAACAAATAAGACTTTTTCCAGAAAAAAAAATATTATCAGACATACTGTGAAAATTTCCTTGCTCTGTTAAACATCATTTGGGAAATATTTAAAGAAGAAAATAAAATTCAAAGGGGGGGCTAATAATTCTGACTCCAACTGTATATATTTTATGCCTAATTAACCCAACTTAACCAAATTAACTCAGTTGAGGTTTTATATTACACTTTAAGCTGAAGCTAGTATCTTGAATACAAAATAACTAATTATTAAGACTTATTTATGTTACTTAATAATTTCAAATGTAATGTTATTTGTATTACATTTGAAATTAATGTAAATATGACCTATTATTTTTAGGCCCAGTTTCACAAACAGGGCTTAGCTTAAGCCAGGACTAGACCTTAGTAAATTAGGCTATTACGCCACATTTTTTAAAAACAGCCTTAGAAAAATACATTACTAGTGTGCACCTGTAGACAAAAAATGACACTGACATATTTTAAGACATCTCACTGCAAGTTATTTTTAGTTGAAACCGCTCAAACATGCAATTTAATCCATGACTAGCCTTAAACCTTGTTTGTGAAACCGGGGGTTAATGTTCTACATTGTAAATTATAAACAAATATGTAATTATACATATATTTAAATACATTATGTACACGTTTTAATTGAAATCACATTAAAGCATATTTCAGTTAACATTATATGCAACCTGTACATAATGTTCATAGTACATCCATCTGTATATATCACCAAAGAAAAACTATGGTGACATTTACAGATGAATGTACTATGAACATTTTATACAGGTTGCATTAACTGTAAATCTCTGTTCATAGTTAATGCAACCTGTATATAATGTTCATAGTACATCCATCTTTAATTATCACCATAGTTTTTCTATAATTGTACTTTATAACTTATACCTATATCCTGCACTTGCTGTTATTGCACTCCTGGTTAGACCTAAACTGCATTTCATTGCCTTGTACTTGTACATGTGTAATGACTATAAAGTTGAATCTAATCAAATATAATATAATATGCTTGTACGTCTGGCAGCGATCCAGCTTATTTATCTAATATGTACATTATTTATCAGTATTTATGTGTTAAGACAATAAGTTACATATTTAAGATGCAGGCATTGGTGCAGCCATGGTACAACAGCAGTTTCTTAACTATTACGCCAGAATGAAAGTATAGTTCCTAGCAATGTTGTCATGTTTTCATTTTCCGTTGGTTTAATGACATGATGTAACTACAGAAGACTCAAGCTTTTAATAGGAAAATCATCAAAACTCTTCTTTTTTTTTTTTTTTTATAAAAATGCTAATGGTCTAATCCGACTCAATTCATTATGCTAAGCTAAGCTAAAAGTGACCACGACAGAACAAGAAAATGACAGAATGGATTAAAAAATGGTTCAAGTCAATTGTTTAACTCTATGAGACTGTTAAAATGAGAGAAAAAAAAGTGTAATGTTTCTTTAAATGCGTCACCAAAAGTCAGCTAACAGCATTTAATATTAGCTACATTTAGCTGCACATTACACTATTACATGACTGAAAACATCACATTCAGTTCAGAGCATATTAAATGCATAATAAGCAGCAGTTAGTAACTCCTCTTTCCATTTCTAATTAATTCTTTCCATGACCATAACAAAAAAACCTACATCACATTGTTTGGGTTTTTGTACAATCAGTTTAGAACGATGTCCTATAGTAAATCAAAGGTTGTCCATTCAGATACCACTGTGCACAAATATGCTGCGGCTACATGACTTTAAAATGCATCAAAATAAGCAAATATGTAAAAATGTCTAAAATAAAATATGTAATTAATCATTTCTATCTAAGTATGGATGAATGAGCCGAAAAAATCAACTGTGCAAGGGACTTGAGATGTAAACATAAACTATGGAGAAAAGAGCATGTTGTGTATTGCAACACACTGATATGTACACAATCTCACAAACACACACACACACACACACACACACACACACACACACACACACACACACACACACACACACACACACTGAGAGGCTTCAAGTGCTGTATGCCAGCGTTTAAGGTCTTTGAACACCGTAATAAATGAATAAACTGCTATAAACCCGGCGCCATGAGTAGCAGCAAACCGCCGCTTCACTTTCCCTTTTAAAACACGCTAATTTGGCTAAAATGACTAGCGCTGATTTGGAAATCACAACAATATGTCATCAAAACGCGCTTTAGAGAATATATTCATAATCACATTTCTCTCTGAGGACTAAAATTTACGATTAAGCTTTCAGGACCTTACCTTAAAGGCACCGTTTCAGACAGGCACATCTCGCGAGAACTGCGCCCGTGATTCTCGTGATTCCTGCAAAATACAACAATAAGCAGAGAGGAACAGCAGCACTGAGATCTAAAACAGGCGGGCAGGATTTAACATCGTCATGATTTAACATCGGTTATAGTTACTTATATGTGCTTTAGTTTCTTAGTAAACAGTTACAGTTAGGTTTGATTTATTAGGTAACATAAACTTATCAACATAACGATCAAACATACTTATAAATGATTTCATTCATTCATTTTCCTTCACATTTATTCATCAGGGGTAGCCACAGCGGAATGAACCGCCAACTTATCCAGCATATGTTTTACACAGCTGATGCCCTTTCAGCTGCAACCCAATACTGGAAAACACCCATACACACTAATTCGCACACAAACACTACTGCCATTTTAATGTATACAATACACCTATAGCTCATATGTTTGTCATACTGTTTTTCGAATTCTTTGAATTCGGACCTGCTAATCAGCTTGCATACTGATTTTAGCATACAATATAGAATGGAAGTATGCGATTTCGAACGCAGCCATACACTACGGCCAATTTAGTTTACCTATAGCGCATGTGTTTGGACTGTGGAGGAAACCGCAGCACACGGAGGAAAACCACGCCAACACGGGGAGAACATGCAAACTCCACACAGAAATGCCAACTGACCCAGCTGGGGCTCAGCCAGCTGTGAGGCGTCAGTGCTAACCACTGAGTCACATTGTTGCCATGGAGTTATATTTTTGTTTGAAAAATAATAATTAATTAATTAATAAATATATATATATATAGTGCTCAGCATGAATGAGTACACCCCATTTGAAAAAAATGTTATCCATTCCTCAGTGAATATGGGTAATTTATATTTGTGCATTTGAACAAACAGATTTATTAAACAGATATATTTATTAAAATAAGATTTTAGTCACAGAACATCTTTAGAAATAGGAAGATAATTCATTTAAATTCATGCAAATTTAGCAAAAATAAAAAAATTACAACCTACAACATTAAAACAAAATTTTATATATTTTAGTTTCTCTTGATTTTTGCTATTTTTGAAATTTTTATTTAATATTTTTGCCTAACATAAATTTGGGCTACTAATTTTTTTAAGCATTATTGTAAGTTATTTTGTTAGATAAGCTCCGGATTTGGCTTCAGTACTGACTAAACTAATGTATATGCTCAAATATAATATTAATTTAATATTAGTTTAATATTAATTTAAATTAGAGATTTGTGAGGGGTGTACTCATACAGTTGAAGTCAGAATTATTAGGCCCCCTTTGAATGTTTTTTTTCTTTTTTAAATATTTCCCAAATGTCGTTTAACAGAGCAAGGAAATTTTCACAGTATGTCTGATAATATTTTTTCTCCTGGAGAAAGCCTTATTTGTTTTATTTCGGCTAGAATAAAAGCAGTTTTTAATTTTTAAACACCGTTTTAAGGTCAATATCATTAGCCCCTTTAAGCTATATATTTTTTTGATAGTCTACAGAACAAACCATCATTATACAATAACTTGCCTAATTACCCTAACCTGCCTAGTTAACTTAATTAACCTAGTTAAGCCTTTAAATGTCACTTTAAGCTGTATAGAAGTGTCTTGAAAAATATCTAGTAAAATATTATTTACTGTCATCATGGCAAAGAAAAAAAAATCAGTTAATTGAAATGAGAAAAATCATTGAGTTGAATTAATGAGTTATAACCTTCTCACCGTTAAACAGAAATTGGGGGAAAAAATAAACAAGGGGGCCAATAATTCAGGGGGGCTAATAATTCTGACTTTATATAATATTTTATAATAAGTAGAAAAATATTCATTATGAAAATAATATATTTTTTATTCAATTAAAAAAGAATCAAATAATCAGGAAAGTTTTTAAGATTAAACAGTGAAAACTATTTTTGACCTCTCAACAATTTTTATTATTCCCATCAAAGACAAATCAAAGATATTTTTGGTCTACAATAAACTAAATAAACATATAAGACATACAAAACATTTGCCAAGTTCAATAAAAAAGATTAACAGTTTATTTAATACGGGAGTTTGATTTATGATAAAGGAAAATATTATCAAAACCGTTTTTACACATATTGACTTTATTAATATTGCATTGTTCACTATTTCCCCTTTTCTAAATCTACATTTTGTGTTTTTATTATTACTTATATGATTTGTATACTTTATTTTTATTATTTGTATTATTGTTTTTACTTTTTATTTTAATTCAAATATAAAACTAATCCAATAATCAGTAAATCATTTGACCTCTCAAAATCTTTTATGCCAATCAAAGACAAATCAAATAAATGTTTGGTCCACAATAAACAAATAAACAAATTAGACCTACTTTATGATAAAGTGTTTTTGCACATATTGGCTTTAAATAAGCCTAACGCATGTATTTTTCATTATTTCCTCTTTTTTTAGTCTATAGTTTGTATTTTTGTGATTTGTATACCTCTATTTAAAAAAGTAAGTGTTTACATAAAATAATAAAATGTTTGATCCATAGACTATGGTTTGAGCCTCCACGCGCCCCCTGTAGGAGCAGTTCCGTCTGTCAGTGTGTTCTCAAACTGGCTAAGTACTGCAATGCACTACAACAGAGCGCTCATATGTATGACACCGATTTGAATAACTATAAATAGACAATGTTGTCCTAGCTGCAGTCTGTTAAATGTCCGCTAATATAACTATTATTTAAAATACGCCCATACGTGCTATAATAAACTGTAAAATGCTGTAACCCTTTCAAAATAACAGGAAAACCCCCGAGAAAACTCCATTACCCATGATGCCTTTTAAACATAACAGTCCTCGCGCTGCAGTGTGGCTGATAATATTTCACACACACAGAGAAAGAGAAGAGCTTTACTTGTGTTTGTTCCTGCAGGTCTCGACAGACTCAAGGTAAGAGTGTGACATGCTGCACCTGCTTTTACGTTCACATTCAATGTATTTGAAATAGGCTGCTGTAATATATCTTCAAGTGAATAAGTTACTGTATTTGTGCTGTACCTTGTTATTGCGACAAGTACTTTTACTACAGTAACACGGAATACACTAAATATTTGTACAACGTTTTAAATATGCATATGTATTAATATGTATTGAAAGAATGCATTTTATTTTTGATTATTTATATATTTATTCACTTCGTTCTTCGCAGTTTATTAGATTCAGGGAAACTTTCTAAATGACTTATTATTATTAATATTAATTAATTTATTTTTATTATTATTATTTTTTTAAGTTATGATTTTTTTTATTGTGACAACTCAAAAACACATAATATGTAACCTATAACTGACGGTCAGATAAGGACACACCAGTCTGTTGTTTATTGACCTAATTGGCACACATTGTGATTTTTACAGTCTCCTTGTAAATCTCTGTATTGTGTGAAAGGGAAATGGTTTTGTTTGTCAGCTTTTTTTTTTGTAGATCAGTTTTTTTTTTACTTTTATTGTATAGCAGATAGATACATTTGGTACACAGCATTTACAAAAATAATCATTAGATTATGTACAATGGTACCAATAAAGAAAAAAGAGAGCAAAAAACAATAGAAATCGAAACAAAAACAAATAAATATCAATATCTGATCTGAGGATAGATAAAGAAATTGAGAGTGAAGAGGGCAACATGAAAAAGATTACAGCGATTTAGTAGATTATACACATTAAAGGTGGTGCAAATTGTATACCTTTTGAGTGCTTTCTTGTTAAGTGAATCTGGAATTGTAAGTCATTTTTAATCTCTTGCATTGTCACGATGGCGCAGTGAGTAGCACAATCATCTCACAGCAAGAAGGTCGCTGGGTCAGTTGGCATTTCTGTGTGAAGTTTGCATGTTCTCCCCGTGTTGGCGTGGGTTTCCTCCGGGTGCTCCGGTTTCCCCCACAGTCCAAACACATGCGATATAGGTGAATTGAATAAACTAAATTGTCCATAGTGTATGTGAATGAGTGTGGATGTTTCCTAGTACTGTCTTTGGACTGTGGGGGAAACCAGAGCACCCAGAGGAAACCCACGCCTACACGGGGAGAACATGCAAACTCCATACAGAAATGCCTACTGGCCCAGCCAGGACTCAAACCAGAGACCTTCTTGCTGTGAGGCGATTGTGCTAACCGCTGAGCCACCGTGCCACCACCTTTTTAAGAGGTTTTTGACGATAAATGTTATGCAATAATCATTCATTTTCTTTACTGCTTAGTCCCTTTATTAATCAGGGGTCACCACAGCGGAATGAACCGCCAACTTATCCAGCACATGTTTTATGCAGCGGATGCCCATCCAGCCGCAACCCAACACTGGGAAAGTTATGTAATAATTTTAAAGATATTTCCTTTATTAGTAAGGATATTTTTGTAGGTCAGTGTTCAAGGGTGCAGTAGCTTTATCACAGTTTCAGTTAAATATTGTTATGTATCGTAACAAACTGAACTCACAATAGTATCGCAAAAGCTCGGTTCATATTTTGTTCATTTTTAGAAATATTTGATCAGCCTACTTTCAAAATACTCCTACAATTATAGTAACCAATGTTTTCAATATTTATTGGATGAGTTTTGATTAAAACATTAGCATATTGACTCGTTGGTATAGCCTATATTTTTAAAAAAAATTTACATGAAGTGTACATTTACACTATTTCCAACTAAAAACTGAAAGCCTTTTGTATGTTTTGGTCGTTTATTTTTTACATAGTAGGACAAATGGATTATGCAACATGCTGTATTACGTGTGCGAGGCCCTACATAATTGTCCTCACAATGCAAAAGGCATTATACAACTAGAAAGGAAACGTTTACACAATGTTTTTATGCCCCAATACAAAATGTTGAGTAATAACAGAACGTTGTGTAAACGTTTTCTTGGTAGTTGTATAACGCCTTTTGCGTGTTGCATAATCCATTTTTCCTTTAGGTAAAATGGACTGATTAAATGCTAGTACCAATACAAAATGAAATCTGTACGTTAATACTGGGCTGCTGAATGTTAAACAGATGTATGTTAAGTGTAATTTTCATCTACTGCAGTGATCGAACAAAATAAGTGAAATATTGTTCTTAGAATCTTCCAGCATTAACTGGAATTGTTTTGGAATCAATAACTGGATTATATACAGTTAAATACAAATAAATACAATTCTGACTGTGCATTCCTATTTCATGATGACTATTAATGTTTAATGGTGAAACATTAACGCAACACCTGTAACACAGGTATTTTTTGGCAATTGTATGGGTCACAATTATACATTTTTCTTTTGTGAATTATTAGAATATAAGTAAATGATATTAAGAAATATAGGCGCAGCAGGTAGTGCTGTCGTCTCACAGCAAGAAGGTCGCGGGTTCGAGCCTCGGCTGGGTCAGTTGGCGTTTCTGTGTGGAGTTTGCATGTTCTCCCCGCGTTCGCGTGGGTTTCCTCCGGGTGCTCCGGTTTCCCCCAGAGCCCAAAGACATGGGGTACAGGTGAATTGAGTAGGCTAAATTGTTCGTAGTGTATGAGTGTGAATGAGTGTGTATGAATGTTTCTCAGAGATAGGTTGCAGCTGGAAGGGCATCCGTTGCGTAAAAAACATATACTGGATAATTTGGCGGTTCATTCCGCTGGGGCGACCCTGGATTAATAAAAGGACTAAGCCGAAAAGAAAATGAATGAATGAATATTAAGAAATTTTGGTAACACTTTACAATAAGGTTGTATTAATTAATGTTAATTAATGCATTTATTAACATGAACAAACTATGAACAATACATTTGTTAGGGTATTTGTTCATGTTTTGAAAATACAATTGTAAATTTGTTAGTTCATCTTAACTCACGCTGCATTAACTAATGTTAACAAGCAGGAATTTGGATGTTAATAATGCATTAATAAATGTTGGACTATTATTAATTAATTCATTCATTTTCTTTTCAGCTTAGTCCCTTTATTAATCTGGGGTCTCCTCAGCGAAATGAACTGCCAACTTATCCAGCACATGTTTTACGCAGCGGATGCCCTTCCAGCTGCAACCCATCTCTGGGAAACATCCATACACACTCATTTACACTCATACACTACGGACAATTTAGCCTACCCAATTCACCTGTACCGCTTGTCTTTGGACTGTGGGAGAAACCAGAGCACCCAGAGGAAACCCACGCGAACGCAGGGAGAACATGCAAACTCCACACAGAAATGCCAACTGACCCAGCCGAGGCTCGAACCAGCGACCTTCTTGCTGTGAGGCGACAGCACTACCTTCTGCGCCACTGCATCGCCACTATGATGAATAAATGAGTACAAGTATTATTCATAATTAGTTCATGTTAGTAAATAGATTAACTAGCAATAACTACTGAAACCGTATTGTAAAGTGTGACCGAAATTTGGTAAATTTCCTACCATAAACTCCATTTTTAATTAGCATTGCTAAAAATATTGAGATTCGGATTTTTTTCGGATTTCTCAATATTTTGATTGGTATACTTTGAACCCTCAGATTCCAGGAATTTACATGTATATCTTGGTCAAATATTGTCCTATTCTAATTAATGGGAAATGTATTTATTCAGCTGTCTGGGTCATGTATTTTTAGGTTTATGCGTTAAATTAAATTAAATAAATAAATAAATAAATAAATAAATAAATAAATAAATAAATAAATAAATAAATAAATGAATGAATGAATGAATGAATGAATGAATGAATGAATGAATGAATGAATGAATGAATGAATGAATAAATGTGATAAGAAATATAAACTCGCAGAACGTAAATGAGATTTGGCCGTTCTTGTGGTGTTATTTAGTTATTTTTGTGGTTATAATAACCTGCACCATTTCTAATGCTGCTCTGAAACACTTAATAAATGTTGCTCAAACTGCTTATTTAAAATGAATCAACACAATTCTTGAGTTTTTTGGGGGGATAACCTAATTTTTTTATATTTAATCCACTTAAATTTGAAGTTATCTTAATTGATTTGCGTTGGTACAACATGCAGAAATTGTATGGAACCCAGCATTTTTATAGTAAATGATAATGATTGTGAGCGGCACGGTGGTTCAGTGGTTAGCACTGTCGCCTCACAGCAAGAAGGTCACTGATTCGAATTCCGGCTGGGCCAGTTGGCATTTCTGTGTGGAGTTTGCATGTTCTCCCCGTGTTGGCGTAGGTTTCCTCCAGGTGCTCCGATTTCCCCCACAGTCCAAACACATGCGCTATAGGTGAATTGAATAAACTAAATTGGCCGTAGTGTATGAGTGTGTGTCTGAATGAGTGTGTATGGGTGTTTCCCAGTGCTGGGTTGCGGCTGGAAGGGCACCCGCTGTGTAAAACATATGTTGGAATAGTTGGCGGTTCATTCCACTGTGGCAACCCCTGATAAATAAGAGAATAAGCTGAAAGAAAATGATTGAATGATAATGATTGTGTGAAATGCTGTACAAATAAACTGAATTGGATTACTTTGGTGTGTAGGAGATGAAGCGTGTGAAGGTGGCGGTGGTCGGGGCCGGTGTGGTGGGTTTATCCACAGCCGTGTGCATCGCTGAGACTCTTCCATACTGTTCAGTGACCCTCATTTCTGAGAAGTTTTCTCCTCACACCACCAGTGATGGCGCCGCTGGAATCCTCCTTCCCAAAGAGTTCCCTGGTGAGGTGAACACAAAGCTGACATTTTCTAAGACCACCAGGTTATCATCTTGATTGTTTGTGAACTTGTGTTATCAGACATTCCTCTTGAACGGCAGCAGCAATGGTTCAAGAAGTCTTTCGATCATATTCTGGCCATCGCAGATTCTCCACAAGCCTCAGATGCTGGCGTCTACTTGAGCTCTGGGTAAAAATAATCATTAACCCTCCCGTTGACATGTGGGTCAAAACTTTGTGAGCTCTTAACTTTGCATCAGACTGTCAAACAGACTTATGGCTGAGCTCATTTAACTCAGTATAGCCAGCAGCCAACCACTGATGACCTTTTAACTTACTAGCCACTCCCTAGCAACCAATTTCAGCACCCTAGCAACTGTTCCATAGACTGTGACTAGCTGTTCTAACACATGCTAGTAGTTTTAACATCCTACTGAAATGCTATTCTTGCTATAAACATACTAGCAACATGCTAGAATCATGCTAACAAAATGCTAATTCATGCTAGAATCATGCTAACAACATGCTAATTCATGCTAGAATCATGCTAACAACATGCTAATTCATGTTATAATCCGGCTAATATCGTGCAAATTCATGCTAGAAACATGCTAACAACATGCAAATTCATGTTAGAAACATGCTAACAACATGCTAATTCATGTTAGAAACATGCTAACAACATGCTAATTCATGTTAGAAACATGCTAGAACAGGGATGGGCAAACTTGATCCTGGAGGGCAGGTGTCCCTGCAGACTTTTGCTCCAACCCTAATCAAACACACCTGCCTGCAGCTTTCTAGTGGTCTTGAAGACACTGATTAGTGTGTTCAGGTGTGTTTGACTAGTGTTGGAGCAAAAGTCTGCAGGAACACCGGCCCTCCAGGATCAAGTTTGCCCATCCCTGTGCTAGAATCATGTTACAACATGCTAATTCATGCTAGAATTTAATTCTAATTCATGCTAGAAACATGCTAATTCATGCTAACAACATGCTAATTCATGCTAGAATCATGCTAACAACATGCTAGAATCATGCTAACAAGATGCTAATTCATGTTAGAAACATGTTAACAACATGTTAATTCATTCTAATATCATGCTAATTCATGATAGAATCATTCCAACAACATGCTAATTCATGCTACAATCATGCTAACAAGATGCTAATTTATCATAGAATTATGCTAACAACATGTTAATTCATGTTAGAAACATGCTAACAACATGCTAATTCATGCTAACAACATGTTAATTCATGCTAGAATCATGCTATTAACATGCTAATTCATGCTAGAATTATGCTAACAAGATGCTAATTCATGATAGAATTATGCTAACATGCTAATTTATGTTAGAAACATGCTAACAACATGCTAATTCATGCTAGAATCATGCTATTAACATGCTAATTCATGCTAGAATTATGCTAACAAGATGCTAATTCATGATAGAATTATGCTAACATGCTAATTCATGATAGAATCATGCTAACAACATGCTAATTCATTCTAGAAACATGCTAACAACATGCTAATTCATGCCAGAATCATGCTAACAACATGCTAATTCATGCCAGAATCATGCTAACAACATGCTAATTCATGCTAGAAACATTCCAACAGGCTTTCTTAAGCCACCATAATGTTTGTCCTCAAACTTTACTATCTAGTTACACTTTTACTGTGCGTCTCACCACAGTGACCTCATTCATCCTCCAAAAATGCCAAATAATTTCCCCATCTTCTCTGATAAACATCCAATTTATCAAATAATCTGTCATTTTTTCATATGCTGCCAACTTCCCTGATTCCGTAACCCATTCTTGAAATAATCGTGGATCTGCCGAATGCCATCCCCTCATAATCATTTGTCCTCCAATCATAATACTTATTTGAACCCACTCAGAGATCTTCACCAGACCCCAACACGGACGGGTCTCCCAGTACATATATTCCAGGACAAAATGAAAGGAAGCATCCAGCAACATCCTGAATGTAACTGTGCACTTTAACCCAGAACTCCTGTACTTTAGAACAGGATCATATATAACAGGGCATGCATAAAATGAGTCATTTTCTATGTTCATATTTTCATGAAGGCTGTACACATTTAGGGTACAATGGTTGTCCTTCGGGGCAATTTTGACTAAAACTTCCACAAAATCTACTTGTACCACCCACATTGACCGTCATTAACTTTTACGAATACTGCCTTGCCAAAACTTTTACACCATCTTTATAGTTACATTAACGATTAGAAAATATACCCTTTACTTGAGTCAAAAACAAGTAATCATTGGCTACTTAAACACATGATCCTTTATTGTGTTTTTCTTTCTCACAGGTATCAAATTTTCAAGGACGTTCCCAGGGATAAAAAGCCCTTCTGGGCAGATTTGGTCTTTGGATTTCGTTACATGACGGATCATGAATTGAAGCGTTTTCCTGACCACAAGTTTGGTCAAGCTTTTACCACATTAAAGTGTGAATGTCTGAGCTATCTGCCATGGCTTGAACAAAGGTACTTTAAAAGAAATGTTTCTATAGTTATATTTGTGACTTATCACTTGCTTCTGGTTAATGAAATCCAGTTCTTGCTTACTGCTAATTTATATAAAGAATTCATTTTAATTAAACATAATTAATTAGGGGGCAGCACGGTGGCGTAGTGGGTTTCAGGTTATTTTCTTGTATTTCCGGACCACTAGGGGGCTATGCACCGAAACGCTGCAGATAACATCAGACCATGGTTGTCATAACGCACACAAAATTTTATGTAAATACGTCAATACATTTTTGTTATTGTTCAAGATTTACATTTAAAGAGCCCGCATTTTGCATTATAAAATATCATATTTTGGTTTTGGGGGTCTTCAACAATAGTCTGATATGCGTGCACGGTCAAAAAACACTTTCTTTGTCTTATAATATGCATTTATTTTTACCTAATTATCCCAGCGACTCCCATATGATTTGTTCAGCGATTCATTTGTTCCCAAACCTCTCCTTTGCGTGAGGCTAATCTGCGCTGATTGGTCAGATGACCCAGTTCGTTGTGATTGGTCAACTGCAGGGCTTAAAAAGCCCCTATTATGGGTTTTTGAAAATGACCTTCTATGTAGTGTGTATCACAGCTCTAAGTGAAGTGAAATATCCAGCTAAAGCTTAAATCTGAAAGTGGACAGTTTTTAAAACTATTAATTCATCTATAAAAGAGTCGACTCATAGTGGTTTAAACGAATCGTCTTGATAACAATTCTTTAGCCGTTTCGGCGTTACGTAGACACGAAACATAATGGTTGCGCGCGCAGACCCACGAATTTAAACCTGCGGCCCCGCCCACTAACACAGCAGCTAAGAGAGGAAGATAAACAGATCCTGAAGTCATGAGTCATGAAGACGCTGTGCTTAGCTGGATATTATTGGAAGTTTGAGGGAAAGTTCCTGTTATTTTCTCTACCCAAAGATGAAGCTGTGAAGAGTCAGTAGTTTATTTTTGCAAAAAAGGAAGGATCAGAAAAGACTACTGATGTATGAGACTTTGACAGAGCTCCACAGGAACTATCAATACACAGCTCATGGATTATTCCTCCATTTTGTAATGAGGGTTGGTGATCGTTGGGAAAAGCAGAGTACAGATAAGCCATGACAACATACAACACTTATACATATTGCGACTAAAAACACGCTAAAAACGCGACGCGTGCCGCTTTCTTTGCGGATTTAAACGTGTTTGTGAGCTTGCAATCCTGTCGTTTCTCATGTGTTTAACTGAACTGCTTTAATGCACTCATGCACACACAAAAAATCCGGGAGACTGGGGGAAAGTGAGGACCGGGAGGGAGGGGGTGCGCATCGCGGATGAACGGGAGAACCGGGGGAGTTCACGGACGCCGCCCTCACTATTCTATGGAGGCGCCAACCCTAATAACACTGATGAGAACCGGGTACTGTGTTCTGTGGTGTCAGTAACTAATGTGAAGTTATTTCTTTAATCTACATTCTTATGTATTCTGTTTTTGAATGTTTCTGTTAAGGACTTATTTTTGTGTTGTGTCCTCTGAGGAGGAGGATAATGTGTGTGTGTGTGTGTGTGTGTGTGTGTGTGTGTGTGTGTGTGTGTGTGTGTGTGTGTGTGTGTGTGTGTGTGTGTGTGTGTGTGTGTCTGTGTGTGTGAAAAAAGAGCAGGTAGAGCAGAGTTGCCAGATTGGGCGGTTTCCCATTCAATTGGACTGTTTTTAACTCGATTGTGCGGGTATAAACACTTATCGTGTTTTTCACGACTGTCACAACCGTGTTTTCCAGATGAGTGGGGGGGGTTTTTTGCATTTTGGCGGGTTTTGGATAGTTTTTAGGCTGGAATCAGTCAGCTACATTTGGCAACACTGAGGTAGAGTGTGACAGGCTAGGAGACGCGTGTCGATTTCCTCCCCAGTTCTTTGAGTTTTTGCTTAATAAAATAGTTAGTCGTCCGTAATTTCAAGCCGATCGTCTGTATTTACATTCACCCACTGCCGAAATCCACGCCTTACACTAATATGAAGCGTGTATGCAGTCTGACTACTTCTATATTGTTGATAAGCTGTGCTGGGCATTTCACTCTGTCTCGTGCTGAACGCTGTCGACCAATTGCAACAGGCTGTCATCGGGCCAATCAGTGCAGATTAGCTTCGCGGTAAGGAGGGGTTTGGGAACAAATGAATCACTGAACGATTCATATGGGAGTCGCTGGGAAAATTAGGTAAAAATAAATGCAGATTATAAGACAATGCAAGTGTTTTTTTACCTTGCATGCATATTAGACTGTTGTTGGAGACCCTTACAACCAAAATATGACCCTATTTAATGTATAATAGGGGCTCTTTAATTTGTGCCAGAACATGCTGGATCCGGATCCAGCACCTCTGAAATCTGATCCGGCGCCTCATTTTACAGATTCCCGTCCTCAGCCGTCCTCCTCCCTCGTCCGCTGTTCACTTTAATTTTCTTCCACAACTCCCCAACCTTCTTCACTTTCGTCCACGACAACCGCCCGCTCTTCACTTTCGTCTTTCGTCCGCAACACCCCTCCGCCATCCAACGCCCCCCACCCCCCTGCTCTTTCGTGCGCGACACCTCTCCATCCTCGGGTAACATGCCAGATCCGTTAAACCGATCTGTTCCGGGACCTCCAAATTCACAAATTAAGCACTGGTCAACTGGGTTCAGCGCGAAACCACCACGTCTATGAAGTAGCAGAGAGTATGTGAGAGCTCAATGCAGGAATGCAATAAAACAATGGGGTTAAACATCAGCATATTACTCTACTCTTAACCCTAACCTCAAGTAATAATGACACACATTCAGTATTAATCCACATAGTGGCAAATTTGCAGTGGCAAAACCGTGCCGCGTGTGAGGAACAGCTGATGGTGGCCATAGCAACGACAAATGTCAGGAGATCGAGAGTTCAGAAACGCATTTGAATCGCTAAAGGAAGAAGCACGTGTTGCGTTTTCAACGTGGTTTTGGACACAATATGTGGAGAGTCCCATACAGATTTAACCTGAGAGATAGAGTACAAGCACTGATCTATAATAGATGTCATTACAAGCCGCGTGAAGTTACAACACACAATTAAACACATATTTTGCAAACTACACAAAACAAGGCAAGAATTTTAATTACACTTACATGTTATGATCCGGAGGATGAAGGAACTGGTCCATATGAACTGCCACAGTTACTGACAAAGTCCCATACATAATTGTCTCTGCTGCTCCTTCAATAGCAAACGGCCTGCGAATCCCACCTTGCAGCGTAGATTATTGTATCAATCATCAGAAAAATGACAGGAGCAAACACAGCACACGGTTGGCAATACCTTGGTATTGTTTTGAAAATGAACTTTAACCCTTTATTCCCCATAGCCCAATCTCTATCTGTCAGTGAGCGTCATCTTCGTGTCATGATCAGTCCCGTGATCCCCGCGCTCCCCTAGAGTCTGAAGGGAAAGGCACGTTCACGTTTTACCGAATCCAGCACTTTATATTTGGTTATGTACCGTATCGACGTCAATGCGTTCAAGCAAAACATCCAAACCCAACACGATTCGTTTATTCGACTCTGAGTCGACTATTTCGTTAAAGAGTCAATAGTTTTAAACTCAGCGCACTCCCAGATTTAAACCTCAGCTGGATGTTTTCATTTACTTAGAGCTGTGTTACACACTGCATGGAAGGTCATTTTTAAAAACCCATAAGGCAATATAAAAGGTCATATTTTGAGGGTCTCCAAAAACAGGCTGATATGCATGTAAGGTCGAAACACATTTTTATTGTCTTATAATATGCATTTATTTTTACCTAATTATCCCAACGACTCTGTTAGTGTTTAAAGAGAATGGCGCGTTCACGTTTTACCCGATCCAGTGTCCTGACATTTTGTCCTACCCATCAGATTATGCTACCAACACTGTATTTGAATGCTTCTGAGGTCGGGGTTAGGCATAAGGTAGGTTAGCGCGTTATTACTGCTTCATGTCACACTACTTCACATTAAAATTTACACTGTAGCAAAATCTGATGGGTAGCATATTGCATCCTTAAAATGTGCTACCTATTTTTTGAATGGGAGGTAGGACAATCTGACAACCCTGCTGAAAAATCCAGCTTAAACCAGCCTAAGATGGTTGGCTGGTTTTAGCTGGTCGACCAGCCTGGTTTTAGAGGGGTTTTGGCCATTTCCAGGCTGGTTTCCAGCCATTTCCAGCCTGGTCTTAGCTGGTTAGGCTGGGAGTTGACCAGCCAAAACCAGCTATGTCCAGCTTAAACCAGGCTGATCAAGCTGGTTTTAGCTGGTTTAAGCTGGTGATTTTCCAGCCTAACCAGCTAAAACCAGGCTGGAAATGGCTGGAAACCAGCCTGGAAATGGCCAAAACCCCTCTAAAACCAGGCTGGTCGACCAGCTAAAACCAGCCAACCATCTTAGGCTGGTTTAACCTGGTTTTTTCAGCAGGGAATGTAGGACAAATCTACAGAACACTGGCACTTCATGTTTGGTGATGTCTCGTATACGAGCAGGCAAAAGATTTGAACACAAGACGATTCATTTATACGACTCTGAGTCGACTCTTTTCTTAAAGAATCAATAGTTTTAAACTCTGCACTTTCAGATTTAAACCTCAGCTGGATGTTTTCATTCACCAAGAGCTGTGTTACACACTGCATGGAAGCTCATTTTCAATAATAGGAGCTCTTTAAGATTTTGATTTAAGAATTTTTCCTTTTTTTCTCCTTTTGAAAATTGAGTACAATTGCTGAAATAACAAATTTAATTCAAGTACTTTCCAGAAGCATAAAAATAATAATAAAGACCATAATAAAGTCCACTATATATTTATTTTTCTACCAGGTTTATAGCAGTCGGAGGTCAGATCATTCACGAAAAGGTGACGGATCTTCATAAACTGGCCGTGAATTATGACGCCATCATAAACTGCTCAGGCCTGGGCTCTCGCGCTCTGCTGAAGGATGAAGAGGTTTATCCGGTGCGAGGACAGATCCTGAAACTGCACGCTCCCTGGTTGAAGAACTTCCTTCGGGATGGAGATGGAAACACCTACATCTACCCGGGTATCAGATTCGTGTCTGTGGGCGGGACGCGCCAGGCGGATGACTGGCGGATGGAGCTGGATGAGCGGGACCGCGAGGGCATCCTGGAGCGCAGCGTACGCCTGGAGCCGTCCCTGAGAGCCGCTGCCATCCTGGGTGAGTGGGTCGGACTGAGGCCGGCTAGAGAAACCCTGCGGCTGGAGAGGGAATATGTGAATGTTGGGGGCCGAGCAGTTCCTTTGGTCCACAACTATGGTCATGGCAGCTGCGGTGTGACTCTGAGCTGGGGAACAGCGCTGGACGCTCTCCATCTGCTGAGGAAGAGTCTGCTGGAAAAACCTCCTCAAGCCAGACTCTGAAGATTTATACTGACTGATATTACAGCATTTAGACATGCATTACTGATGATAAATGACACTTTAATCTCACAGGGATCATAGTTCACCCAAAAATGATCATTCTGTCATCATTTAGTACTCACCATCCACTGACTCCAGAACTGTTTCAGTTTCTTTCTTCAGTTGGATACAAAAGAAGATATTTTGAAGAATGTTGGAAACTAATTTATTAGTAATTGTTACTACATATATTTTATTTACAGTTGAAGTCAAAATTTTGTTTTCTTTTTTAAATATCCGCCAAATGATGTTTAACAGAGCAAAGAATTTTTCACAGTATTTCCTATAACATTTTTCCTTCTAGAGAAAGTCTTATTTGTTTTATTTCGGCTAGAATAAAAGCAGTTAAAAAAAACACTTAAAAATACTAAAGAATAACAAATGTAATCTTATTGTAATATTTTAAACAAAATGTTTAATGTTTTCTGTTATTTTAATTATGCTTGATCATTTTAAGCAGGCTTTTTTTTTTTAAAATATGAAACGTGCAAACTGTTTGATGCTGAAAAACATTCTCATATGCCAGTTTAACAGGCCATTAGTGATTTTATACAAATTATATATATTTTTATGTTATTACATTAAACTGACACCAAATATGCAATATTTGTTTCTGATACTGGAATTAAATGCAGTATGAATACAGTGGCGCCCCAAGAAAATGTTCTTAGGGGTGGCCAGAAGAAACCAAAAAAAAAAAAAAAAAAAAATGAATTCAGAGTAATATTATATTGTTGTTTTTGGTAAACAAAATAATATGGTTTTAATTCATTTAATTAATTACTCTTGAAATATTGCAATTTATTCCTTGAAATAAATCAGCAAGTACATATGCAAATAAAAAAAATCAATATTTAGTTTAAAAACACATTTCATATACAATTGAAGTCAGAATTATTAACCCCCCCCTTTGAATTTTTATTTTCTGTTTTTAAATATTTCCCAAATTATGTTTAGCAAAGCAAGGGAATTTTCACAGTATGTCTGATAATATTTTTTCTTGTGGAGAAAGTCTTATTTGATTTATTTCGGCTAGAATAAAAGCAGTTTTAATTTTTTTTAAACCATTTTATGGACAAAATTATTAGCCTCTTTAAGCTATTTTTAGTTTCAATAGTCTACAGAACAAACCATCATTATACAATAACTTGCCTAATTACCCTAACCTGCCTAGTTAACCTAATTAACCTAGTTAAGCCTTTAAATGTCACTTTAAGCTGTATAGAAGTGTCTTGAAAAACATCTAGTCAAATATTATTTACTGTCATCATGGCAAACAAAAGAAATCAGTTATTAGAAAGGAGTTATTAAAACTATTGTTTAGAAATGTGTTGTAAAAATCATCTCTTCGTTAAACAGAAATTGGGGGAAAAAATAAACGTGGGCGAATAATTCTGACTTCAACTGTATATATATATATAAATAACTTTTCAGTTATTTTTCACATACTTTTACTGTACAGCACACAGTATATGCCATGTCTAAGATTATTGAAGATTAATGAATTAATTAATAAAACAAACAAATGAACAAAGACATTATTTTATACACACACACACTCACGATACAGAATCAATAATATAATTTATCCATATTCCTTTTTGAGCCACAATATTAATACAGCTTCTTCTATTGATGTACCTAAATATTAAATTGCCATTGCTGTCTATTGAAGGTGTGTGCTTGCTGTCAATGACGATCGGGGAGGGGGAGAGGCAGTGGCACCAATCAATCCACAATCATTTAGTGGCTGCTATTTATTTATTGAAATATTGTGTATTTACATAAGTGCATTTAAATTAATAATATCCACAGCAAAATCATATTGGGGTGGCCACAGTTTACACAGGGGTGGCCGCCCCTGTATTAATACTGTCAGTGCTGTCTTGTGTGTCAGTTTTTATGCACAGTCAGGTGTTCATAAAATATCTCTAAATTCATGTTTGATCATTTATAAGAAAACTAGTTGCATTGTGACTATAATGTAAAAATTATTCAAATAATTATAATAGAAGTGTTTCAAATGTGCTAAATATTCTACTGTCTAAGAATGCTGAAGGCCACATTCATTCATTCATTCTCTTTTGGCTTAGTCCCTTTATTAATGTAGGGTTGCTACAGCGGAATGAATCGTCAACTTATCCAGCACATGTTTTACACAGCGGATGCCCTTCCAGCTGCAACCCATCACATACACACTCATTCCCTCACATACACTACAGCCAATTTAGCTTACCCAATTCACCTAAAGCGCATGTGTTTGGATGTGGGGGAAACCAGAGCAGCCGGAGGAAACCTACGCCAACACGGGGAGAACATGTACACTTCACACAGAAATGCAAACTGACCCAGCCGATTCTTGAACCAGCGACCTTCTTGCTGTGAGGCAATTGTGCTACCCACTTTGCCACCGTGATGCCCAGGCCACATTCAGTGCAATAGTTTTTCTTTGATATAAAAACACTAGAAATCCTCCTGATTTTCAAGCTTTGTCCAGTTTGGTGGTTGAGCAGAGCATCTGACTGATCTGAAGACTGCAGTTAGTGATGGTCAGGTCAGTGGATCTTCAGTTTGCTCCTGTATGTTCAACCTCTGAGGATTGTGGGCCACTCTTCAAGCCAATCTTCCTCTTGGTTTGGTGAAACTGAGCTCTGATGAACTGGTAGAATCTGTATTCATACTCCATGCGCTGATGAAGCACCTGCAGAGCCTCCAGATTAGGGCTCTGTTTGCGGACGGTGCCCGTCAGGTTCCCCAGCTTCCTGTATTCTGAACACAGCAGTGACAAACAGACAGACGCATATATATTCAGTTCAAGTGAAAATTATTCGCCCTCCTGTAAGTTACTTTTTTAAATATTTCCCAAACAATGTTTAAAAGTAATAATTCACAGTATTTCCTATAATATTTTGTCTTCTCGAGAAAGTCTTATTTGTTTTATTTCGGCTAGAATAAAAGCAGTTTTTAATTTTTTTAAAAACCATTTTAAGGTCAACATTATTAGCCCCCTTAAGCAATGTTTTTTTCCGAATGTCTACAGAACAAACCATCGTTATACAATGACTTGCCTAATTACCCTAACCTGCCTAATTAACCTAGTTAAGCATTTAAATAGGACTTTAAGCTGAATACTAGTATCTTGAAAAATATCTAGTCAAATAATATTTACTGTCATCATGGCAAAGATAAAAGAAATCAGTTATTAGAAATGAGTTAGGGCTTGAGTGTCCACATACGTGGACAGCACATTTTTAGCTCTTAAGTGGCTATTTAAAATATTTTGAATGTTTTATATTTTGTTACAGACATACAGTGTCATCCTGCAACTGTTCTGCAGCATATGAAATGTCCCAAACCCTATTTTTAACTGTCCAAAATGGGATTTTTTTTTTGTTTTTGCTCTCTGGTAGTCAAAGCAAGTTAAAAAAAATTATATGTTCTATTTGCATTAAAAAAAACATTCAGGAAAAAGTGTTTATGTAAATTGGGACCACAAGTCCACATATATGGACATAATTTTTCTCTAAAAGTACATCATATCAAAAGATGATACTTAGATTTTTTTTCTAATTAGGTTCCAATAAGCCCAAATAGCAAAGAGAAATAAAAAATGTATGTAAAAAACACCTTGGGCTTTAAGAGGTTATTAAAACTATTATGTTTAGAAATGTGTTAAACAGAAATTATGGAAAAATATATACAGGAGGGCTAATAATTCTGACTTCAACTGTATACAGTATATACCATTATTCACATGGCTATATCCTAAAAAACCTATGCGTTTCGGCAAAAAAACACCTTCATCGGGGCAACAGTGATCAGGTGCTCATTTAAATATCTCAACAACACTCAAATAATATAACAAACAAGGTCAACTATCATCATCATAAATTCATATATTTATACGCATATATACAAACACAGACATACACAAGCATATATAAAAAAATATATAGAACAAATAAGCAAACATATACAAAAAATACGCTTAAACGTGGCATGTACATGCATATATACATCCATACGAACACACATATACACATACACATACGTGCACACATATGAATGCATATACAAACACATATATATTCAACAATAAATAAAAAATTTAAAATCTGTAGAACATCTATAGAAAAACAGTTTTACAAAAAAAGAAGAAAAATCGAATTCGCCATTTAAACCAGGAAATCTAGTAGCTTTTAATGTATAGATCCAAAAAAGTCTCTCTCTGTTTTAATCTTTTTATCCTGTCTCCTCCTCGATACAAACTATTTTTAATGAACTGGGATTGCCGTGACCATAATTTTTATAGTGTAAGGCCATCGGATATCGCAAATCTCCATCGTACATATCGCTGTCAACATTGTCAATTTTACATTGTCTTGTTTTTTTGTGAGTATGTTGTTGTATTTACACTGTCTGTATTTTGCACTGTCTGGAGCCAGCACCTAAGCTTTTCACTCATCATAGCACACATGCTGCTGATGATGTGACAATAAAAGTGATTTGATTTGATTTGATTTGGATTGCAGGTACGTATTGTGTTTTTATGCTCCACTAATGTCAATTTTAATTTTCTCTTAGTCATTCCTATATAGAAACATCCGCACGGACATTCCAGTCGATATACAACAAATGTAGTATTGCAGTTAATAAGTGAATTGATCTTAAATTCACAACCTGATGATGATGGATCTCTAAATATGTTTGTCTTAATTATGATATCACAATGATTGCAATTACCACATCTGTAGTTTCCAGTTGTTTGACTTAACCAAGTATTAGTCTTCTTAGTGGAGAGATGACTTCTCACAAGTTTATCTTGAATAGTTGGAGCTTTTCGAAATACAATAGAGGGGGATACAGGTAAAGATGAGATTCCCTGAGATGGGGGGTCACTCATTAAGATATTCCAATTATTTTTTTTACAATTCTCTTGATTCTGTTTGCATACTGTATTGTGTGACAAAATAAACAGAACTTTCTGACTGATTTGATTTAGGTCTTTGTATTAACAGTTCAACTCTGCTGCTATTTTTAGCTTCATTATAAGATTTATAAATTACTCTTTTATAGCCACGTTGTTTGAATCTGTGAATCATATCTTGTGATTTAATGTGCCCTACACAGGATTTTGCTTCTTGTTTTTGTACAGTACACTATGAACAGCAGCTACGCTAATTAATCTCCTTATTCTGTATTTCCACCTGGGGGTACTCATCCCGAGGCCCTCAGACTATGCAGTGCCACTGATGCGATCCAAGACCAGCGATGAGATGATCCCAAGGTTTTCATAATCCTGGACCAGGCCGTATCCTGAGCAGCTGCTGTGGTGGTCATGGAAGAGTGGAGAGCATGAGACTGATTCCTGTGATGCTCCAAGGACAGACGAGTCTTCACTGAGGTCCAGCTTCCTGCACCTAGACTGCAGCTCTGCACAAGACGTTTGGCCATAGGAGAAATGGTCGTGCCCAACTGAGCCAGTTTTCTCTCGAGGTTTTTTAAATCTTCACTTTCGCCAATTGGTGAAGTTTTTTCCTCGCCATTGTCGCCTCTGGCTTGCATGGTTCGGGATCTGTAGAGCTGCGCATCGATGGAGTTGCTCTTCAGTGTTTGGACTCTCAGAATCAGAATCAGAAAGAGCTTTATTGCCAGGTATGTTCACACATACGAGGAATTTGTTTTCGTGACAGAGCTTCTACAGTGCAACAGAATTACAGACAGGACTAAAAAACAGACAATAAATATATTTTAAAAAGTAGTGAATGCAAATATATAAATTGACAAGTGTATGTACAGCTATATTACTATATACAACATAATATGTGCAGCTGTTATGTGCAAATTGGCATGTAAAGTGTGTTGTTAAATAAGTGTATGTGTGTCTAAAAAAAAAGTGTATAGCAGATAGTGATGTTGGTTCCACAATTATTATCATCAAGTGTTCATGAGATGAATTGCCTGAGGGAAGAAATTGTTTCTGTGTTGGGCTGTTCTGGTGCGCAGTGCTCTGTAGCGTCGACCAGAAGGTAAAAGTTCAAACAGGCAGTGTGCTGGGTGTGAGGGGTCCATAGTGATTTTGGCAGCCCTTCTAATCGCTCTGGATAAGTACAGTTCTAGGAGAGTAGGGAGGGTTGTACCAATGATTCGCTCAGCAGTCCGAACTATTCGACGTAGTCTTCGGAGGTCGGATTTGGTAGCTGAGCTAAACCAGACAGTTATTGATGTGCAGATGACTGATTCAATGATGGAGGTGTAGAACTGTTTCAGCAGCTCCTTTGGGTGGTTGAACTTCCTCAGCTGATGAAGAAAGAACAGCCTCTGTTGAGCTTTTTTGACAATGGAGTCAATGTGAGTGTCCCACTTCAGGTCCTGAGAGATGGTGGTGCCCAGGAACCTGAATGACTCCACTGCTGCCACAATGCTGTCCATGATGCTCAGTGGGGGGAGAGCAGGGGGGTTTCTCCTGAAGTCCACTATCATCTCCACTGTTTTGAGCGTGTTCAGCTCCAGGTTGTTGTGACTGCACCAGACAGCCAACTCCTTAACCTCCTGTCTGTAAGCAGACTCGTCACCGTCCTGAATGAGGCCGATAAATGTGGTGTCGTCTGCAAACTTTAGGAGCTTGACAGAGGAGAGGAGTCTCAGTAGTGATTATTAAACCACACTGAACTGAGCTAAACTGACACTGTTTCAATTCACCATAATCTTCTATGTGAAGCTGCTTTGACACAATCTACATTGTATAAGCGCTATACAAATAAAGATGAATTGAATTGAAAAATTGATTTAATTTCAAAATCTTCTTCTTTATCACAAATTCTTTTCAACCTCTGAAATTGTCCAAAAGGGATTTTTTCGATGAGCCATGGGGGATGGAAACTATCTGCTCTCAGGAAGGTATTTGTGTCAGTTTCTTTTCTAAAGATGGTGGTATGTAATTTACCTGTATTATCTTTAAAAATGTTTAAATCCAAAAAATTTATTTGTGTGAATGAAAAATCCAAACTAAATCTCAAATGTGCATTAGTAGCATTTAAAAATGCATGAAAATCCCTCAAATCTGCCTCTAATCCGGACCATATCAAGATAACATCATCTATATATCTACCCCACCACACTTCACTGCTCAAATATGGATTTGAATCAGAATACACAAATCTCTCGTCCCATAATCCTAGAAATAAATTCGCATAATTTGGGGCAAAGCAAGCTCCTACTGTACAGCTGTTCCCTTAATTTGTTTATAAAATTGATCTTGAAACAAGAAAACATTGTTTTTCAATGTCCATTCAGCCAGCTGTAAAATAAAACATGTTGGTGGTTTTTCTGACAGTGGTCCCTTTTCTAGATGGTATAACAATGCTTCTAGACCTTCTCCATGATCTATATTTGTATATAATGATACATCATCCATAGTTGCCAATATATAGGTTTCAGCACATTGCATTTTTTCTATAGTGTTTAAAACTTGAGTTGTGTCCTGAATGTAAGAGGGCAGATATTTAACAATCGGTTTTATAAAATAATCCACAAATTTTGAGGCAGGTTCTGTGATTGATTCATTCCCACTAATTATGGGTCTCCCAGGTGGATTTTCTAAACTTTTATGTATTTTAGGCAGCATATAAAAAGTAAGGATTCTAGGTTCTTTTGACAACAAAAAATCAAACTCATTCTGTGTAATCCATTCTTCGGTTTTTGCATATGTCAGTATGTTCAGTTTTTGTCTTTTCTGTCGGATCAAATTTCAAAGGTTGATAATACTCACAGTTCTGTAGTTGTCATAAGGCTTCTTTGATATACTCATCTCTGCCCCATACCACAACAGCACCACCTTTGTCCGCTCTTTTAATAATAAGATTGTCATTATTCGATAACCAGTCCAAAGCCTTAAACTCGTCTTTTGTAAGATTAAAGTGTTTTTTCTTTTTTGAAGCAAAAACATTATCAATCTCGTAGGAGACTTTCTTGTGGAACAAGTTCAACGTCGAGTTGGGAACACATGGGATAAATGTAGGCTTTTTCAATTTTCCACATTTTTCGAGTGCCTTGGACTGATTTCTGTTGTTGTTTTGGTGAATCCCTTACCCAAAGAGCACCGACCAAATATTTGAGCTACCCCTGAGCGCTTTTTGTTTATTTTTGTATATATACCATATTTATATTTAAATCTCTAACCATTTACAATGAACATTTGCCTGTTCTCACCAGGGCTCCTGTAGATGTTGAGGACGTCAGAGAAGAAGTGTGGCATCAGTCTCTCCAGCAGCAACAGCACGTCCTCCAGCTCCTCCAACACTCCCACCAGCAGATAGTGATCCAGAACGTTCTGCTTGGCCGTTTCCAGAGCCCACAAACCCGGCTCTCTGGCTCAACAGGACAGATTATTGAACAACAAAATCAATTCAGATCATCACTCAGGCATCTGTTTGTTCAGAGGTGGAGAGAACTGCTGGAAGCTTTAAAGTCTGCGATAAGTAGTTAACAGTTCTGGTACCGGAAAGAGACTTTTTCTGCATCCCAATTTGCCTAGTTATACTACATCATAAAAGTATGTTCTTTTTTTTATGAAGAAAAAGTACAGCGGGGGAAATAAGAATTGAACACATCACCATTTTTCTCAGAAAACATACTTTTTAAAGGTACCGTTAACTTGAAATTTTAACCAGATGTTGGTAACAATCAAAGAAATCCATATATTTAAAGAAAACAAAACTAATTACTTAACATGTAATAAAAAATTAAATGACGCAGGGAAAAAGTATTAAACACATGAAGAAAGGGAGGTGTAGAAAAGCAGTGAAAGCCCAGACAGCAGCTGAAATCTCTCAGTAGTTCTTCAGTAACCCTCTGCCCATCCTCATTGTAAATGAATATCAGCTGCTTTAGTCCAACATCTATATTAGGAGGATGATGAAGATGAAACCAGGGTGGACATTTCAGCAAGACAATGATCCAAAACACAGCCAAGGAAACTCTCAAATGCTTTCAGAGAAAGAAAATCAAGCTGTAGAATGGCCCAGCCAATCACCTGAAGTCAATCCAATAGAAAATACAAAATAAAGTTCAGATTTGATAGACGAGACCCACAGAACCATCAAGATTTTCACACTCTGTTGAAGTCTGTGAGAAACTCACACCTGAGTAATGCATGTGACTTCATTCTCCATATGAGCGCCGTCTTAAAGCTGCCATCACCAAAAAAGCCTTTAATATAAAGTATTAAATACATTTCAGTAGTTCAACACGTTCTCCTTGTGTCAACACCTTTTTACTTGACGGTTGGTCTCGCGGGTCCACCATGTTTTTAGTTTGTTTACACTTTTTTTACCTGCATTCGTAGTTCTAATAAAATTCACGTCCAATGCGCAATAAAGTATTGTGGTAGATAGAGAATGGACGGTTCTACATTTTGAATTTCTACTGGACATAGTCAACCATCCGGGAATCTTTGGCATACTCTTTTCAACACACCACAGTTTGAGACATACTAATTATATTTTTGAATACTATTTAGGACAGATAGTATGCGGATTGGGAATGGCGTTTGATTTCAGTATGTTGATATACTTTCAACTGAAACACAAAATTCATGACATACTGTACAATCACCGGCCACTTTATTAGGTACACCTGTCAAACTACTTTTTAACGCAAATTTCTAATCAGCCAATCACATGGCAGCAACTCAATGCATTTAGATATGGTCAAGACGATCTGCTGCAGTTCAAACCAAGCATCAGAATAGGGAAGAAAGGTGAATTAAGTGACTTTGAACGTGGCATGGTTGTTGTTCCCAGACGAGCTGGTCTGAGTATTTCAGAAACTGCTGATCTACAGGGATTTTCGCGCACAACCATCTCTAGGGTTTACAGTATATGGTCCGAAAAAGAGAAAATATCTAGTGAGTGGCAGATCTGTTGATGCCTTGTTGATGCCAGAGGTCAGAGGAGAATGGCCAGACTGGTTCCAGCTAATAGAAAGACAACAGTACCTCAAATAACCTCTCGTTACAACCGAGGTCTGCAGAAGAGCATCTCTGAACACACAACACGTCCAACCTTGAGGCAGATGAGCTACAGCAGCAGAAGAACACACTGTGTGCCACTCCTGTCAGCTAAGAACAGAAAACTGAGGCTACAATTCACACAGCCTCACCAACATTGGACAATAAAAGATTGTCTGATGAGTCTCGATTTCTGCTGCGACATTCAGATGATAGGGTCAGAATTTGGCGTCAACACCATGAAAGCATGGATCCATCCTGCCTTGTATTAACGGTTCAGGCTGCTGGTGGTGGTATAATGGTGTGGGGGATATTTTCTTGGCACACTTTGGGCCCATTAGTACCAATTGAGCATCATGTCTATGCCACAGCCTACCTGAGTATTGTTGCTGACCATGTCCATCCCTTTATGACCACAGTGTACCCATCTTCTGATGGCTACTTCCAGCAGGATAAAGCACAAATCATCTCAGACTGGTTTCTTGAACATGACAATGAGTTCACTGTACTCAAATGGCCTCCACAGTCAGCAGATCTCAATCCAATAGAGCATCTTTGGGATGTGGTGGAATGGGAGATTTGCATCATGGATGTGTAGCCGACAAATCTGCAGCAACTGCGTGATGCTATCATGTCAATATGGATCAAAATCTCTGAGGAATATTTCCAGTACCTTGTTGAATCCTCCTATGCCACGAAGGATTAAGGCAGTTCTGAAGGCCAAAAGTGGGTCCAACCTGATACTAGTAAGGTGTACCTAATAAAGTGGCCGGTAAGTGTATTTATATTGACGTAATAATGTTTATGACAGATATATAACGCATTTTGTTGTCCTGGTAATGTCAAGTTGTCATGAAAGACAAAAACCGGTTGTGATGTATTTGTTTATGTCAAGTTGTCATAACAAACAATGTCATCATGGATGTCGGAGCCCTGAATTTGTAATATAGTGATGTATTATTTAATTTTATTTATTTAATATTATTTTTTGGCCTGCTTTTTGCTAGCTGTTATGCTGCCACCTATGGGGCATACTAGTCACTGCACTGTAGGAGAACTAATATCAGCTGAACCTAATCAGCAAGAAGCATGCCAGTGGGTAGAGACACATTTTTCAAACACTGCTTTGGAGGACATTAAGAAAACATTGTAAGCTGTTTGTTTTGGAACATGTTTTGGAAGCAAGAATAAAATTGGATCGAAATTCAAGCAAGTGTCCTCCGTCTAAAAACATTACCTGCTGGGGACAGCGAAATCAGCAAGGAATTCGCTGTAACTATGGATTTAAAATGTCATAACTGAGAGAATGACACTCAATGACAGTTGTTATAGACCTGCATAAAGTCTTTTAACAATCCAATTGGCTCCCAAAGAACAAAATCAAGCACTGCCCTACATTTTTTTCTCATTTCAAGTGGATATATACGTCACAATAGCGGAAAAAAGGACAATCTTAACTTCCATTTCATAGAGACATTAAGAATAACAATGTGTAATATAGCAGTAACACGAGTGTAAAAGTCACCTGCACTGAGGATGCTGCCCACAGAAATATGGGATGATGTAGAAGAGCCGAGGGTTGGTGCATTCTGGGTAGCTTTCCAAGATGCAGGTGTTAATATCCTTCAGTCAAACAGAACAGAGGAAATTTGTATAGTGTGACAAAAGAAAGATGTATTTTGAATGTTTTCTTTACATTAGGCTTAAAAAACACTGAAAAGCCAGCCAAATATGAAAAATAAAAACACTATGAAAGTACAAAGAAAACAGAAAACAAACATTTGTGCATTTTAAAGAATATATAATAAAGGTTTCATTGTTTTACAAGCTGTTTTTATAATTGTATATATGAAAAAATGGTGTCACGGTGGCTCAGTGGGTAGCACAATCACCTCACAGCAAGAAGGTCGCTGGTTCGAGCCTCGGCTGGGTCAGTTGGCATTTCTGTGTGGAGTTTGCATGTTCTCCCCGTGTTGGCGTGGGTTTCCTCCGGGTGCTCCGGTTTCCCCCACAAGTCCAAACACATGCGCTATAGGTGAATTGGGTAAGCTAAATTGGCCGTAGTATATGAGCGTGAATTAGAGTGTTGGGGGTGTTTCCCAGTACTGGGTTGCAGCTGGAAGGGCATCCGCTGCGTAAAACATATGCTGGATAAATTGGTGGTTCATATCCGCTGTGGCGACCCCTGATTAATAAAGGGACTAAGCTGAAAAGAAAATGAATGAATGAATGAATATACGAGAAAAAAAAACTGACATGAAGAATAAAAAAACAATAAGCCTGCAGTGTTTCGCCTGAGCATTTCATTTCTGTCTGTCAAAAAGCCAGCAATAACATTTCACAGTTGGTTAAGTTGTTGCTGTTAAAGTACAGCTCTGAGAACAGTCGTGTGTTTATATATTCATCCACAAGGGGTCTGAACACACAAATGCACATTCATATCAGTAACCCACGCCTGGAGGCTCTCAGTGCTGTGCAAACAAAACCAGAACATACTAAAGAAAGATGCAGAAAATGAACAGATGAAGGTAATTCTTTGAACAAACATCGAGGATTTTTTTTTGCATCGCAAAGAATAAACAACAAAAGGTTTGTTACAAGCTGTTTTTTGATTGTATGAAAAAGTAGTAAATAAAATATAATATACACAGACATATACACATTTTATGTTACACACACATCTAGTGCTCAACATACTGTATATGAGTACACCATACTTTGAAAATGAATATTTTTATGCATTTCTCATTGAATAGAGGTTATATATTTTGGTGCATGTGAACAAAACAGATTATTAAATGGATATAGTTATTATTATAATATTTTATTCGCCAAACATCTTTAGAAACAGCAAGATAATACATTAAAATTCATGCGAAATATTGGGAAAAAAATTACAAACTACAACATTTTATATATATATATAAAATTAATATACATATAATTTTTGTTTCTCTTGAATTTTGCAACAAAAGAAGGAAACAAAGGTTTGAAACAAGTAAAATGTGAGTTTAATTGGTTTGAAAATTGTCTTTTTTGGGTAAACTACCCTTTAATGTGAACTTAAAGACTTCTATAGCTTGTGATGTTTATTCTGAAAACACTTTAGGATTGCATTATCAGAAATTTATCTCCGCTCTGACAACTGATTTAGAAATTTAATTCCGCAGATTTATTTATTTGTTTGAAATTATATGCAGTGCTCAGCATAATTGAGTACACCCCATTTTGAAAATGATTATTTTGATCCATTTCTCAGTGAATATAGGCAGTGTATTTTGGTGCATTAAAACAAAACAGATTTATTAAACAGATATATTTATTAAAATAATATTTTATTCACCGAGCATCTTTAAAAAAGTAAAGATAATACAATTGAATTCAAGCTAAATATTGCAACAACAAAAAAAATACAACCTACAAAATTACAACTAAATTGTTCAATTTGTTTCCTTCTCTTGATTTTTCCTCTTTTTTTAAATTTGTATTTAATATTTTTCCCTAACATATAAATTTGGGTGTACAAATTTTGGACCGTTATCATAAGTTATTTTGTTTGATTAGTTCCTGATTTGGCTTCAGTACTGACTAAACATAATGTATATGCACAAAAACAACATTTTAAAGCTTCCTATTGAAAATATTACTTAAAATGAGAGATTTGTGAGGGGTGAACTCATATATGTTGAGCACTGTACAGTAAAAATACTTTTTTTCAAAAACTAAAAGTATATTAACATGGACTGAATATGATTGAAAACAAAATGTATGCACTTTTGCAAATATACATATACTGTACATTATATTTACATTTACAGTTAAAATTAATCTACAAATGTGGCCACTGGCTTGCATGGTTCGGGATCTGTAGAGCTGCGCATCGATGGATTTGCTCTTCAGTGTTTGGACTCTCAGTAGTGATTATTAACCCACACTGAACTGAACTAAACTAAACTGAACTTAATCTCTGAAAATTGAACTGACTCTGTTTCAATTCACTATAATCTTCCATGTGAAGCTGCTTTGACACAATCTACATTGTATAAGCGCTATACAAATAAAGATGAATTGAATTGAATTGAATTGAAATGTAAGTTTTTCTGAAGATTCTGACAAGTTTTTTTTTTAAATTGTGCCTTTAAATTTATATATTATTATTATTATTTATTTTACAATAGTTTACACTAAATCTTATGTTTATCTGTTTTCATAAAAAGATGTTCATGGCAACAGAATATTTTGCATATCAAGGGGCTTGAATTATTTTGATTGCAACTATATATTTAGGCAAGGCAAGGCAAGTTTATTTATATAGCACATTTCATACACAGTGGCAATTCAAAGTGCTTTACATAAACAGGAATAAAAGAGACAAGAATAAGAAAAAAAAACAGATAAAAATGTGTTAAAAGAGATTATAAAAGAAGGAAAAACAAGAGAAAAACACATGCCTCTTTCAGCAATGTTTACTGAAATGAACTGTAGATTTCAAAGTCATTTTAACAATAATTTATATAAAATTAACAACGTTTTAAAAAATTCGACACTGTACTGCAAACACACAAAAAAAACATTAAATAAAAAGGTGATTGAAAATGGTGGTAAATCATCTATGTCAAAGCATCTATAATTTAGATTCTAACATAAAGCTGCAAAAACTGAACAAATCACACAGTATTTGAACAGAAGTCATGCATATTCTTGTGGACTGTACAAAATGACTAGGAATGCAACACAAACTGTGAAAGTCTGTGCGTTGTTTGTGTTCAGTGACGTCATACTGTATACACTCCCGTTAATAAACGGCCGGAAAACCACCAGCACAGTCAGTCTGACGCTAAATATAGACTGAGCAAAGAGTGTTAATGGCTGAGTGCTGAAAGAGGCATTCATGTGTACAGACTTCACTCACAGCAGCTCTGATTCAAGATTCATTCACTCACTTCTCTTTCTTTCTCTCTATCATTTTTTCAAAACATATTATATCTCATTATTGCACTGCTGTCTGGAATAGGGGATTCTCATTGGTCAATCACGACATTTCAAGCTATGTTATTCCCAGATAACAACCACTGAAACTAATAGCACAGGCTCATCCGGGTACTTCAAATCCTTTTGATATTCAATAAATACATAGACATCCATAATTAAACACTGCTTTTGATTGTTTGGCGCCATCTTGTGACTGAATAATACATAGGTTAGTGTATGCTCCATTCAGCCATTTTTGTTTCCGTCAGCTTTGCATTCAATTAATAAACTATTACTGTTGAGAACAACGTTTTGTGTCTAATTTTTTTTTTTACATTTTTGGGGCAAGTAGCTGTGTAATAAGCGGAATAAAGTACATCCAGGCGGTTGTTTTTCACAGAATAAAGCCCTTCAGTCTTACACAACAATGCTAGTGGTTGGATCACTTTACTGACTCTGACCTTCATTCACAGAGATAAACAAATGTGCCAATATTTACCAAAATATTCTTAAAATGTTACGAGTTGCCTTCTAACTAATCTACAGCTAGCCAAAGCATTGATCACACTACAGACAAGTCATAACTAGAATGCTGTAAGAAAAAGAAAATAATCATTCATTCTTTACCAGAATTTTGTCTATGATTAGCTCAGCTCACCTCTTCTGACATGTCTTCAAATTTGAGTGGTTCGTTCACGTGACACTGACAGTGCCATATACTGAAAGCTTCTGAGCCGAAAGGAGCCATGATTAGTTCACCTTTTGAGTCTTAGGGTTTTAGAGTCATTCGTTCAGCATGTAAAGAGATGACTCAAAACCGAGGATTTGAGAGATGAATGGGTCAAATCTTTTTCCGGCTCTGACTGCATATGATTGGCTTCTGTCTTTCACTTGATGAACGAACGACTCAAACTTGATAGAAGACTTGAAAAAGGAAGTAATATTCTCCCCCTCCAGCTCAATGTGCGCAAGTGCTAATGAACGAATGGACGTTCTCGAGTCACATGAAAGATTCCTTCTAAATTAACGAATCACTCAAGAACGACCAATCACTAAACAGTGCTCAAGTCAGGCTTTATTTAGTGATAACAACCTCCTGGATTTTCTTTATCCCTAACATAAAGCCCTTCAGTCTTATATAACAGCTGCTGATAAACCTATCGCGCTTTATTCTGTGAGAACAATCGGCTGGATGTACATTTTCCCTTACATACTTCATAAATGACTTACTAGGTATCTCTCGGCTTCTTTCATCCCAGGCGTTCGGACCACATGATTCTCTTCTCCTCTCCAGTCTCCGAAGCGCCGGAAGAAATAATTGGACAGGAATCTGCTGATGGGATCTCTGATGATGTTGATGTGCACAGGTTCATCTGTTTTGAACCTAATGACAGAAGAGAGAGGAATCGTATTAGAAAACATATTGCAATAACGACATTGAGATCATCGCTATGTTGATAATGACAGCTCTTTGTGTTGCTTCTCAGTGAACATACCACATATAATAAGATGTTTTAACTCCAAATTCACCTCATAACTTCAGTCAGGTGTCTGATATAAATCCTTCCGTGAGGTAGTTCAGTAGTCATGTTATTCTTAGTCACGCAGAATCAATGAGAGCTGCCAAATCTAGGGATGGCTGACACGAAACAGACGTTTTGACTCGACTGTGTCGAGATCCCAAACCGCAAATGTTTCCAAAGCGATTCAAAGAATTTGGGCATTTCAGAAGCGTTTCAAGACCTGGTGAATCTGCGTTTGATTGACAAGTTCTGAAACAAAAACTCAATTGCACATAGCCTGGTAGACAATTCTGAAAAAAATTTGTGACTTAATTTATGTACCATAAAGAGCATCAGAGCAATGTTAAAACAAAACAAATTACAAGAACAGAGCAATACATTTTTTGTTACTTCACCCTGGATTCGAACTCAATATGTCTGCATGCTAGTCAGAAGAACTAACTGCTCCATTAAATCACTTGATATCTCGATCATGTGGGGTATAATTCAACAATTTACGCAACTTTCATTGTTGAAGTTGTTTCAGAGCATTACCTAAAAATTATTACTAAGCATCAGAGATTAAACATTTTAAGCCTAAACACATTTTCTTCGACTGTTTCAATGTTTCACAAAGCCTTGGTCTGCCCACCACTAGTTAAATCTTAGGTGTGTCCCAAATCGCATACTTCCCTGCTGAAAAAAACAGCCTAAACCAGCCAAAGCTGGTTGGCTGGTTTTAGCTGGTCGACCAGCCTGGTTTTAGAGGGGTTTTGGCCATTTCCAGCCTGGTCTTAGCTGGTCAGGCTGGGAGTTGACCAGCTAAAACCAGCTTGACCAGCCAAAACCAGCCATGTCCAGCTTAAACCAGGCTGGTCAAGCTGGTTTTAGCTAGTTTAAGCTGGTCATTTTCCAGCCTCACCAGCTAAGACCAGGCTGGAATGGCTGGAAACCAGCCTAAAGTGTCCAAAACCAGGTCGACCAGCTAAAACCAGCCAACCAGCTTTGGCTGGTTTAAGCTGTTTTTTCAGCAGGGTTATGCACTATTCTACGCCATTTTGTAGTATAAATAGTGTAAGTGGTGCGTTTACACTGAAAACTCTAAAAAATAATAAGTGCACTTTAATTACCCGGATGATGCACTCATTCAACTGGTAAAATAATGTGTGGAATGATGGACACTTCACACAATCAACAACCGCTGCTCACGTAGCAGAAGGGGCGGAGCTATCGGGCGCACATGTTGGATAACTTTATTTTGGTTTGTGAAACCGAAATTCTCTTATAAGAGTGATTATAGCGCCTCCCGATGGGGAATGCGGTTATACTCACGGCAGGTATAATTTGGTACTTTGTTCATTTATTTCCATAATTTGGTAACTGTCAAACGTCATCTGGGAAACCGGTTGAATTTCCGTTTAGTAAAAAAACATTTGATGGAACCATCAGTGTTCCATTTGGGACGACACTACATACATACACTATGCTGTTGAGTGTGTAAGTGCATAAGTACATAGTGTATGAGTGCATAGTGTATAGTGTGCCATTTAAGACGCAGCTCTTCTCTTTACAATGCAATGTCAGGGGGATTTCCTGGGTTTCTTCTCTGTGACATATTTAGAGTTTCTGTCTGAGAGCACCCTCTAGTGTTTGGAGGAGATTTACTACTGATTACCCAACCCTGTTTCCCTGACTCAAATCAGTGTCATCTGTACATTCATTAAGTATTATTTATTATTGAGTACCCATCGAAATCCACATCACCCTGTCTGGGTTTAAATTAAAATAATAGACAGTAAAACAGCACCATATATAATTAAAAGCATCAACTTACCTGCTAAAATTTAGAAAATGCACATGCCGGGTGTAAAGAAATGGTTGAGGAGTTGTGCTGATGTTTCGGATCAGATTTTCCTACATGGAAATGAAATGAAAGAAGGACGGTTTAAAGTGTGTTAGATTAATGACAGTGAAATAAATATTTCGTGTACTGTAACTAATGTGATGCACATTGAATACTAGCTAAAATAAAAACAGTAAAAACTGAAATGTCTACGTTAAAAATTGGCAAGAGGTAAAATCTCTGTTTATTAGTCAAAAATGTATGGTTATTAATTAATTAATTAATTAATTGTTTTGCAATGTAAAAAAAATGACATTTTCTGTAAATGTGTGATTTTTTTTGTAAACTTCTGCTTATTAAACACCACAAGAAACTACAATATTTACCCCCAGCCAACATTTTGTGGTTCATTGAACATTTGGGGACTTTTTTTAACCCAGTCTCATTGGAATTATGGGTAACACTTTATTTTGTTGGTCCATTTGAGTATTAGACTGTCTGCTTAATATCTGCTGATACTCCTCCTTCAACAGACATTTAACTGACTATAAGAAACTTTGCAAGTACATGTCAACTTATACTTACCCTAACCCCAACCCAAAAGTCTACTTATAATCTAATGAGAACTAGTTGGCATGTAGATGCAATGTAACTTAAATTCAACAAACGGACCATCAAAATAAAGTGAGACCGAATTATGTGCCCAGGATTGGGGTTGTTACGATACTGGAATTCGATACTAATCGGTACTGAAATTTTAAAAATGTCCATTTCCTGTGAACATTTGAGTGCTGTTGAGCACGTTCTTAAACAGGGCTGATTTGCCATTGTGTTCACATGCTGAACAGAAATGACTGTGATTGGCCGTGAAGGTCATCGGTTCACCGAACTCATCGCTGTTTACTGAGAGTAACCACAGATTCAGGGACACTGGAGCATTTTAAAGCCATGATTCCTCAGCGGATCGCTCGTATGTCAACTTATAGACAAACCAGCTGACCGATGTGACTTTAAAACGCTTTAAAACAAGAAATATGTACCGGCGGCTGATTTTTCTTGCAATTTTTGTTTGCACAAATCCACTAGAGGGCGCCGGTTACATTTTTCGACAACCTCAAAAACGCTACTGGGGCAAGTTTTCTCATATATGCAATTTTTCGTAGATCCGCCAGTGGCCGATGTGTACATCTCTGCATATCTCAATGTCCTTCTTGCATGTGTCCTTGAGACAGGGGCGCCGCTAGCAATTTTGGGCCTCATGAAAAAATATGAGGATGGGCCCCCTACTACCAAGCTAGCTATCCAAACTCTTTGTCTGCAATGTAGTTATACTGACCTATCCAGACGATTTATTGTTCAAATGTAAATGTAGTACAAAAAAAAGGAACAGTAATCAAATATTCACTGAAAATTTGACATTTTTAAACACACAAAACACCAATGTGTAACTATTTAAATAACTGTACTGCAATAGTGTCTCATACAATGTGCAATACACTGGAACAGTGACAAAAATCAATAAGACACAAACTTATATTTCAATGAGACCCATAAATAAGAAATGTTCTTTTGTCATTCTGGTGTTGTAATCATTCTAATCACTCATTTCTAATAACTGATTTATTTTCTCTTTGCCATGATGACAGTAAATAATATTTGACTAGATATTCTTCAAGACACTTCTATACAGCTTAAAGTGACATTTAAAGGCTTAATTAGGTTAATTAGGCAGGTTAGGGTAATTAGGCAAGTTATTTTATAATGATGGTTTGTTCTGTAGACTATCAAAAAAAAAATTAGCTTTAAGGGGCTAATAATTTTGACCTTAAAATGTTTTTTAAAAAATTAAAAACTGCCTTTATTCTAGCCAAAATACAACAAATCAGACTTTCTCCAGAAGAAAAAATATTATCAGACATACTGTGAAAATTTGCTCTGGGAAATATTTAAAAAAGAAAAAAAAATTCAAATGGGGGCGAATATCTGTATGTGTGTGTGTGTTTACGCACATGCGTGTGTAACTGAGTACATGCAGTAAAGTAATACAGACAGAATTCTGCAGATTTATTACATTTAAATTACACCATTCACTATGGACTCTACTTTAACAATCTAGGTTTAAAGACTGGCTTGAGGAGCATCCTGGCTATGACATATTTAAAAGATACATAATTAATTTAAAACCTGTCTGCATGGACATTGAGACATTGTTTTATACTATTCTGCTGATATGGTATGAGTTTGACTAATCAGTTATATTACTAGAAATGGTCCACTGGGCAAAAAAATAAAAATAAAAAATGAAATAGATCATTATCTTTCAAGGAAACCTAGCTTAATAAATTGTCACCCTGCCTGCCTTTAAAATCACAGCTAAATATTTGTCTTGGTTTTATGTTTGCTTTTCTGTTATACCTATTATCATTCTACATAATCAACATTGTGGAAAAATAGCAGTCATTTAATAGTGGCCACGTCAACAATTAAGTTAATATCATAGTGAAATAATACTTAAACGCAGACTGCAATGCATATGCTATTTTTAAACCCAGGATCTCAGTGATAACCTTGTTACCTGCTTCTTTAACTGTGAGATGAGTTTGGGGAACTTCGTAGGGAAGAGCGGGTGAGGGCGAATCTGCATCTATGTATGAGGTAGACATATAGAGCTCATCATTAGCAAAGTAAATTAAGCTTTTAAAAGAAAGCTCCGTGCTCTGTGAATAAACATAACGTTACCTTTCTTTTCAAAAAACCCTTTTTCTGTCTCTCTGCTTTTTGAAACCTCTCTTTTCATTTTTGATGACCGGATTTAGTCTTTGTTAAGCTGGATTTATACTTTCGCCTGGCGCCGCATCGCGCACCTCCGCTGACTGCGCGCGCACCTCGCGAAACGGACGAGGCTTTTATACTTGCCGCGTTCGCCGTTGTGATATTCTTTAAAACGACAGGGGGCGGTCAAAAGTAACTGACCGTAAAGTCAGACAGATAAACAGAGAAGTAGGAAGTTTCCGGAACTACGTCATGTCATTAATATCATTCACGATTTTTTAACATTATTATTGTTGTTTTTATAAATTATTTTAATGATTATAAGGATCTTTATAACAATTCAAGATTTTTTTATCAAATTTGATGCATCACTTGCTTTTGTTCATATCTCAGACAGTTTTACCTATTAAAGTTTATTAAAATATTAATGACAAGAGAACATGGGCTGCACTACAAATATATTCTTTATTATAGCAAGAATAAAAGCAAAAAAAAAAAAGCACACTTACTAAAAATAGATTTAGATTTTTAGATTTAGCCGCTCCACAATTCACATATTAACTGTCTGGCTAGTTTCTGTCCTTTACTTATGCTAAAAGGGTAATAATGGTCCAACATTCCTGACCATTATCACCAATAAAGCCTAGAAAAACAGGCATCAGTGTAAACCGAAAGGTTCAAATATTCATTTCCAGTTTTCAAAGCAATAATTTCTTAATTCATTTTAGTTTTGTAGTTATTAAATTGTTTTAAATTCAAAATTGTAACATATACATCAGTGTAAAACCTGTGACTGGTGGATAAACGTGTTTCTGTAATTGTGTACATGGGTCTCCACTTTTGCCATGGCCTCTTTTGGCTTTAACAGACTATCCCTCAGGTTTTTCCAAAACTTTTAACATAAACTTTCCTCCTTTCCCACGGCTGTTGCAATTTCTAGCCAAGAATTATTGTTCATCAGGTTATCTGTATGATCACGGATCATAAAGATATGAGTACAGGTGTACCTGTTTCAATCAAAATCTCTTCAAAGTGGTTCATATTCAACTCAAACCAGACGCGGCGCCGCGCGCACTGTTCGCTTGGGTCTCAAAAAATGCCGTGCGCACCGCCAGCCGAAATCATGTCGCGCGCACTCAAAGCGAACTTCCGCTAACACCGCGATGACGTCACATTCGCCGCGCGCACTCAAGCGAACTAGCGGACGCGTCGAGTATAAACCAGGCTTTAATCTCGAGGACACCGCTGCTTTTACAGTTTACCTGACGATCGCACTGACGCACTCAACAAAGCGTCAACTCTCTTCCCGCTACTGACGGACTGAACCATATAGTGAAAGGAGGTGGGGGTGCAATTTGACAGTGACAGACACGAGAGGCAGATATAAGGCGTATTTTTATTTCTAATAAATTGTTTTACTTGTAATTTAGAGATACATTCATAATTTATATTACATTATAGTACTGTTATTAATTATAAAGCAGACCTCTGGGGGCCCCTGGAGTGCATGGGCCCTTAGAATCGTCCTAACTTTCCCCCCTTAGCGGCGCCCCTGCCTTGAGAGAAGCAAAAAGCTAGAAAACAAAAGGCATTAGAGCTGCACGTTTCTGGCTAAAATGAGAATCACGATTTTTTTGCTTAAAATAAAGATCACAATTTTCTCACGATTCTGTAGATGTAAAATAAAGGTTAATATCAGTAGGCTATTATTATTGTTATTTCTCAGACATATGGTAAAACAACAATAATAATATTATGTGTAGATCTACTGTTGGTTAAAATGCTACATTTTGAATAGACTTTGAAGAATTTGACCATTTTTTTTTCCACTGGTAAAATCAGACATTTTTCATTATCAGATTCCCTTTGCATTATATTCAATATTATATAGACTAGAGTAGTTATACTGACACATTTATTCTCATGCACAACACTCTGTGTTCTGTGTTCGCTATGAAAGAAAAACATTAAATGCTTGTCGCAATCATAACTCTAAAATGCGATATGATCATTTAAAGAGCCCCTATTTTGCATTAAAAAAGGTCATATTTTGGTTTTGGGGGTCTCCGGCAACATGCTGATATGCGTGCAAGGTCAAAAAACACTTTCATTGTCTTATAATATGCATTTATTTTTACCTAATTATCCCAGCGACTCCCATATGAATCGTACAGCTAACCCCTCCTTAGCGCGAAGCTAATCTGCGCTGATTGGTCTGATGACCCAGTCTGTTGCAATTGGTCGACTGCGTTCAGCACGAGACAGAGGGAAAAGCCCACCATGGCTATGAAATAGCAGCCAGAGAGTATATGAGAGCCCAATGCAGGAATGCAATGAATTAATGCAGTTAAACGCCAGCATATTGCTCCTAAACCTAACCCCAAGTAATAACAAAGACACACATTCAGTATTAATCCACACAGTGGCAAAAGTTGAACTAATTTGAAAATTAACCGCGCCGCGTGTGTGTAGGAACAACTGATGGTAGCCATAGCAAATGCAAACAGAAGAGGATCGCCAGTCCAGAAACGCATCTAAATCGGTAAAGGAAGAAGCACGCTTCACGTTTTTAACGTGGTTTTGGACGCGATATGTGAACAGCCCCATACAGATTTAACCTGAGAGATACAATACAAGCACTGATCTATAAGAGGCGACCCAGGCGGCTGCCTAGGGCGGCAGAATAGAGAGGGCGGCGTCCGTGACATCTCCTCACCTTGTCCGCATCAATCCCCCCACTGCCCCGGTTCTCGCTGTCATACGCGCAATCACACCCCCGTCTCTCGTTTTCACTTTCAGTTTGAGGGCGGCATGATCATCTTTTGCCTAGAGTGCCAGTTTAGTTTGCTCCAGCCGAATCTCCATCGGTCCGTGATCGTCATCTTCGCGTCATGATCAGTCCTGTGATCTCCCGCGCCTCCGCTAGTGTGTGTGGGGGGGAAAAGCTCATACATATTTTAATGGAACTGTAAGTACATATTTGAAGATGTATCGTATCACCGTCGATGCAATCCAACAAAAGATCCGAACCCAACTCGATTCATTTATTTGACTCTGAGTCAAATATTTCGCTCAAGAACCAATAGTTTTAAACATGCTGCACTTTTAGATTTAAACCTCGGCTGGATGTTTTCATTCACTTAGAGCTGTGTTACACACTGCATGGAAGCTCATTTTCAAAAACCCATAATAGGGGCTCTTTAAATGATGTGCGCGCTTTCGGTTTCATCTTCACTGCTAAGTGCGGTTCATACTTCCCGCACAGCTCTCAAACAATCACTCTTTGCCACAAACTGAACGTTATTTACAACTTTATTACCTGTTATTCACAGCCTATGCAGGTTCTGTTCACTAAAGTAGACATCATTCACAGTTGCGCACCCGCCCTCTCTGTGGTAACAGCTCACGGGCATGTGACGTGTGATTTCGCCGCAGCGAATATGTCGTTATATAAAGACAGAAATTACATTTTTGGGTGAATTATACCTTATTAATACAGTATGTGACTCTTTCAACAACATTTGGAGGTGTCCACGTTGCTAAGCTACGTATGTAAAACAATGTAAAAACTTGTGCGGCTGCCTTTGCTTCTCGTATGAACTTGATTATATGATTGGCAGAATCGTAGCAATGCTGGTTTAAGATCGTCTAGAGGGTCGAATCGTGATCTTTTTTCGATTAATCGTGCAGCTCTAAAAGGTATCATAGCCGCATGCTATTACCAAGCCTGATCTCATGAGGAAATGTAACTATTTTACGCTTTGTCAGTTTAGTGGCTAATTCGTATAAATTCGAGTTGTCGTATGAAAATGTACTATTTTTTAAAAGGAGGCGTGGCACCCAACCACACCCCTAAACCCAACCATCATTGGGGCTTAAGCAAATCATAGTAAATTGTACAAATGAGATCGTATGCTTTCATTCACCAAATCAAAAAGTTATGAATTGCCGTGAGATAGCGTTGTTCTACCACAACGCCACATAGCTGTTTTTGTTTTACCTGGTTTCTGGAACCATCCTTAACCGAAATCGAATTCCAGTCCACACCACATCCTAAGTCTGATACTGTTCGTGGTGAACTACCTAGCAAACCAGTCATGCCACAAAAACCATCCATATGGAGATAAGTACTGCCCCGTAACATTCATTTACACACAAAATGCAGAAATGTAACCACAAGAACACATTTCTCGGTTTTCAAAAATGAATCCCTGGGCACATTTTCCCACTGAGCCTGTGTTGGAATTTGTGGCCCTCAGAATGTTTGTTTTTAGCCAGGACTATTGAATTTGGGTTGCATAATGTTATACTAACATTAATCACAGCTAATAATAAGTTTGTTCTACTGTTACATTTTGTCTATTGTAACATTATTCTAACTTTGCTTTAACTGTACTCTAACGTTCCCTTAACCTCTGTACTTAGATTAAAAATAAGGTAGAGAAAGTAGTTTCTAAATGAAATACAGAGGGTGTTTGACTTCGTCATGAGCACTGGATTGTGTCTGATTACCTGTTCGCGTTTGGTGAGTCTAGTCTTGTTGTGAATATCAGAGGAGACGAGGGTGAAATGATGTCTGTCCGCCAACATGCGCAACAACAAAACTATAGTGCGACTTCCACACTTGCCAACCCGGTTATACACAACCTGACTCGGGAACGGCAAAACCTGCAACACAGAAAATACTCTGATTACGTACCTTGATATACATTTTTGGAGAACACCAAATACATCCCAGGTGCTTCGTTTTTTTTGCAGTTTTTGGTTTCGCGAATCCACCAGAGGCCGCTGTGTATGCTTTTTCAGATCTCAGATTTCTCTCGCGAGTGTTATCCGCGCCTGCTGTTCTCGCGAAATCCACCAGAGGCTGCTGTCGACTGACTGACTGACTGACTGACTGACCAATTGGGTTACCCACCCTCCACCTTCTCTAAACCCAACCAATAGTGTTTTCAAAAGCACCGATTGACCCCCCCACCCACTTCCCTAAACCCAACAGTTTTCAAAAGTAATCCAGAAAAAGAAAAGCCCTCGCCTGATTTTTACGTTTTTACCATTTTAGATTTTACCACATTCTCACCCTGTTATTTACTTGTTTATTGTATTTTTTGTATTCTGTTTTTGTCGTACCTGCTTTCTGGAAGAGTTGTTGACCAGATTCAAACCCTGTTGTCATGGTCAACTCCTTTCTGCATCTCAAGTCTGCTGACGTGCATGGCAAGCTACTGAACAAACTGGTAACAGCAGGAAAGCTGTCCGTGTGGAGGTAAGCGGTCAGCTGGTAAGCGCGAAAAGGAACGGCGTCATACCGCCCCGTAGAGTTTTAACGATGTAATGCAACCTTATGTAGCTCTGGCTACATAATTCGCGATATCCAGAAGTGTATATAGGGCTTCGTTTTCAGAATGAGCCTATGTTGGAAAATTCAACTAGTGTCCAGAACAAATGCACATTACAGCGGAATCACCATTAATAATGGCCTGTTTCCACTGAGTGGTACGGTACGGTACGGTTTGGTACGCTTTTATGGCCGTTTCCACTGTCAAAAGGCGTACCGAACCGAACCGTACCATACCACTTTTTCGGCACCCTTTCGAAAGGGTATCAAACATGAGAAAGGGTACCAAAAGGTGGAGCTACACCCGCAGCTGAACGCTGATTGGCTACAGAGATACATCACGATCTCGTCGAGCTAGCCAGAATGAAAACAAAGGAACCGCCATGTTTTTAATACACAGCCGAGACAACTATATGCATATAATAACGAGCCTTGGATGACCCGAGCTCAAACAAACCTTGTCGTTGTCTTGATGAACAGCCACAAAGCCAAGAAGAACAAAATCTGCAGTGTCCTGTTGTTGCTTTACGAGGCTGTCTAAAAGTGCGAGTGGTTTTTCGCTTTCTCCAGGGAGCTTGTGATCGCGTCTATATTTGATATAACGAACTTCTTGAGCTGATGATAATAAAATGTGTGTGATTATTGAAGTGTCTTCGACATCTGATCCTTTCAGAAAAGAAAAGGACAAACGCGAGAGTGAAGCGCGAAAAAAAAGAAGCCCGACAAAACACAGAAGCAAATAGTTTCAGCGACCTGAATCAAGAACAAACTGCCACGTTCATCGCATTTTGGACTATTATGAACTCGGAATGACGGAATTACTCTCTAGCAGAGGCTACATGTGCTGGTGAAGATTACAGACACAGATGAGAGGTTTGTTCTGACTGTGGGCTATGTTGCTCTATGTAACTCAAATAAGGACTAAATGTATGCTGTGTGTAGTTTTTTCTGTAAGTGGTAACATATCGGAGACAGTAAGGGTCTGTATGTGCTCATATATGTTGCATTTATTTATTGTATATAATTGCAAACATTACAGTAGGCTATTTCGCACTGTCATTGATCTGCAGTTATAATCAAATCATGTTCATAGAAAGGTTTGTAATAAACATTTATACACAAGTATTTATATGTTTAAAGCATCTGTTTTGTGAGATGTGCTTCTCATATGATTTGTGAACGACCTGTACGGCTTTACTGTAGACATTTATTCGAGCGAGAATGACGTCGACTGAAACTCTGTTGTACACCACGCCCACCAAAAGGGTGCCCTTTGTAGTGGAAACGCAAGCCTGAAAAAGGTGACACATACCGACCCGTACCGTAGTGTACTGTACCAGTCAGTGAAAACGAGCCATAATTGAGTGTAAGGATGATTCAAACAAATCTTACCCTGGGTGCTAGAGATCCATAGCCATCAGCAAACCTCCCTAAAAAATTAAAATAGCCAACAATTAACAGTGAAAAAAGGTGCATTTTTAAAATTCAATAAATTCACATATGATCCTTATAGTTCCAGGGGCTTATTTTGTGAAATCTGTTCAAATCCCATTACTTCATTAGCACTGATAATCTGACATTTATTAATCCCATTATGCAAAAATCATTTGTATAAGAGGTTTAAACAGTCTTCTAATAGTAAAAATGCATTAATTAGATTTTTTTTTTTTCTAATGACACTTGATAAAAACAGTCTGCAGAAACACTTTGATTGACATTCTCCCTTTGTATGTGTCATCAGAGGGGGAAAGCCCTGCCCATAAGTGATTAGCATTGGACGTGTTGTTTTTGGTTCTGCCACCATGCTGACACACAGGCATTTGTAGCTCCGCCCCTTTTGAAAAGAGCACAATCTCATTTGAATTTAAAGCGACAGTCACCAAAACGCCACAATTAAGATCAAAGCCTAAAAGGGTCAGTTTAAATGAGTTATAAAACATTATCTGTGTGGTATTTTAAGCTGAAACTTCACATACACACTCTCGGGACATCAGAGACTTGTTTTACATTTTGTAAAAAAGGGGCATAATTAAAGGGGCCTTTAAAGAGGTCATGAACTGAGAACCCAAAATTCACTTGATCCTTTGACATATAAGAGGTTATAGTACTATAGAAACATCCTGTAAGTTTCAGAACTCAAAACTTTGTCATTAAAATTCGATTATATTAAAGGCTGTCTGTAAAGAAACACAGGTTCTGGAATGTTCTACTCTATGATGTAATAGGTGATAAGCTCCGCCTCTGCAGAAGATCAAAACCTGCTTCTACCCTCTGTTAATATGTGAAACTGTTAGCAAATGAGAGAAGTGGGGGTTCATTTCTGAGTCTACAATTGGCCATGTTCATTAATTTCTAAACATAATAGTTTTAATAACTTATTTCTTCAGCTTAAAGTGACATTTAAAGGTTTAACTAGGTTAATTAGGCAAGTCATTGTATAACGGTGGTTTGTTCTGTAGACAATAGAACAAAATATTGCTTAAGGGGGCTAATAATATTGACCTTAAAATGGTGTTTAAAAAAATGAAAACCACTTTTATTGTAGCTGAAATAAAACAAGAAAAGATATTATAGGATATACTGTGAAAAATTCTCTTAAACATCATTAGGGAAATATTTGAAAAAGAAAAAAAAAACAGTATAATTATAATAATAATTTAACTACAACTGTATGTTTTTTAATGAAATTATACATGGACCTCAGAGAACAGTAAAAAATAAGAAACAGAGATAGTTTTCCAACCATTTTTCTTTTCTTAAAGGGCCACGAAACCCCCTGTCTCAGCAGGGTGTTTTCACACCTCTGTTTTGAAAAAAGTCAGGAAAGTTGGGCGTGTCCAGCTCTGGGAGTGTGGGAGTGTCGGGGGAGGGAAAGAGGATAAGATTTTGCATAGGAGGGAGTTTCCATTTGACACGCGCTAAGTTTCACAGGCAAAACAAACACAGAGAGGCTGATTTGATACGGCGAATAAGAGAAAAAAATCCTCCGCATTTCTCTGTAACTTATGTACTCGGTAGGTAGCGTCAGAAAGCCGTGTGTGTATAGACTATCCTGTCACAAATTGCAGCGAAAATCCTGCACGACGGGAATAGGTTGTGTTTACATGTTTACACTCGGAGAGCAGCATTTAAACAAAGGGCAGTCCACTGCAAACACTTACCAAATCTGTAGACAGACAGTCAAACTGGAGCTGTGTCTTTTTATTAAAAGGAGACGAGCGGCAAATCAGGATTTCACCATTTCCAGATGAGAAAAAGCTCTCGAGTAAAAATGTTCCTTACAAACGCGTTTCTGTCGCATGTCGCGTGCACTGTAATCCACACGTGAGTCCAGCTGCTCTCTCATAAAGGGAAAATGAAAACAAAACCTTCGTTGCAACACACCAGGACGCTTTTTGCTCATGTTTTCCGTCGACGTTTAACGCCTTATGACTAAATAAAGGCTGCCAATGTGATCGTGCTTACCAACGCGCAAAATGCCAGATGTAAAAGCGTCATTTTTAAAGAAACGCCTCGTGCTTGTTTTTTCGTGCCGCGTCAAAACCTTTCCCACCAATCAGATTGGCACTTTTGTTCACGTGCACGAAGCTGCTGAAGTTACAGTAAACAGCACCTGGAGGTGCTCAAGCGCAAAACTGTCAATGCGAGTGCACATTGAAGAATATGCCCAGAGGCGACATGAACGTGAAGCTGCTTATTGCACTGGTGAACAATAATCATTTCTTCATCGCTAGAGCTGGAGCTGCTACTTGAACCATCCATGCTTGTTCGAATCGCCACCCAGGTAGCAAAGAATTCTGGCCCAGATTTGGCATAAAGCTGGCCACAGCAGACATTCATCCGGATCTGGCATACAGCATGTGGGCCAAACATGGCCCAGGGTTGACAGAGGTGGCACCATCTTTAAGGGGGCACGCAAGACATGGGCCAGATGTCAAATGTACTATTTGGCCCAGATGTTAAAAATTGATACGTGGGCCATGTAAGTTTGGCCTATCTTGACCCACATTTAAAAACATTTTAATTATTTTTTGAGTAAAGAAATATTTTGTCATTTCCATCTTCCTGTCCATCTAATGCCTTCATTTTAATCCAGGAAACAATCAAGAATTATTAATCTAATGTTTCCTGTATGTTGCAAAATAGCTGAATTTAACCTACATTACACGTACTTTCTTAACCATTAATATTATTTTACAAATTATATTATTATTAACTATTACTAACCATTACCATTATTAACGCGCCAGCTTCATAGGTTTATCAAGTTCATTGCAGTCGTGACACACCAAATATGCTTCCAGACAATGGCCAAACATGGGCCATAGCTGGTCCAGTTAAGGCAGAGTTATGGGTTATTAACTTGACTGAGACTAGGCCCTTATATGAAAGCCAGACTTGGTCCAGTCATGTACCGTAATTCACTGCGGCATGTGGGCCTAGCAAAAGCTGATTGTGTGGGCCAGAGCTGGGCCAAAGACATTTTGCTATGTGGGCAGTAACTTTAACAAAAACAAAGAGCCCAGAACAACTTTCTGTCTTCTTCTGTGTTACAAGCGGGTGTCAGAAGCTTAAAGTTGTGTAGCGCCATTTAACGTCAAGGAGTGATTTAGCATACTCTTCTGCTCGACGAAAAACCTGCGCGAGCCTTTACACTGTAAAAAAAATATGATTAATTAGTCCTGACGGCATATGTTTTTAGGTCATTGTAACTTATTAAACTAAGGTAATGATGTTCTAACTTAATTTTATAAGTTACACAAGCTGTTTTAAGACAGTTTAATGGACTTATAAGGTTAGTTTGATTCAGCTTAAAATTTTAAGGCAACCAGGATTGTATTTACAGTGTAGCTTTAAGACTTTGGTAATGAAATTGTATGACTGACATCTTTTAAATAGTATTTCGCTTCATGTTCTTCCTCCTCTCAGCTGTCAGTTTTGCTGATCGCTGTCAACGTGTGGATGAAGAAAGGAAAGCCTCATATCATCAGTTTACATGGACTCCTGTGGAATTCACTGCTGGGTCTCATGAGCCAAAAACAACACCAGTTTAATGGGCTCATAGTGGAGAGAGGAAACTTTAACAGCCGGCGCTTTATGACCCTTGACTGATGCCACTGATCTGAAAACAGAACTACAGTAATACACTTTGGAAACACTTCAAAACCTCAGGGAATCATTAAGGAACATTCAATTACAGACACCATGAAGCTTTTGTTCACATTCATATTTTAAAGCCATTTTAAGGTCAATATTATTAGCCTCCTTAAGCAATATTGATTGTCAACAAAACAAACCACTCTTATACAATGACTTGCCTAATTATCTTAACTTGCCTAATTAACCTATAGTTAAGTATTTAAATATCACTTTAAGCTGAATACTAGTATGTTGAAAACATCTAGCCAAATATTATGTACTGTCATCATGGCAAAGATAAAAGAAATCAGTTATTAGAAATGAGTTATTAAAACTAATATGTTTAGAAACGTGTTCAGAAATGTATTTCAGTTAAACAAAAATTAAAGAAAAATATACAGGAGGGCTAATAATTCAGGGGGGCTAATAATTCTGACTTTATAATATTTTAACTTTAACTTGCGCTATAATAAAACCATGCATAATTATCGTTCCATTCTGACACAAAAGTTTGCGGTCTTACCGAGATAATAACCCACATCCAGCAGGATTTTCGGGCTTCCTCCGTTGAGCTGGTATAAAACAGAGCCGATGCAGAATAAGAGCAGCGCGGACAGACAGCAGCTCAGATCCCTGCGCGAGACCCGGAGGAGAACCACCGCCAGCCGGTTCCCCCTGCCGCTCCGCACGCGCACAACCCCGCTATAGCGCTTATGAGCAGCAGCAGTCCGGAAAGTCATCATTATATTCTCATGATGGGGATCCAGTGAAATGCTGCTAGTTCTTCACATCTGTATTAATACGCTACAGATGTTCTCCTGGTCTCACAAAAGCGGAACAGCGTCGTCCGTGTCTCCATCATGACTCTACTTTGAGGAATTTTTAACATGCAGGTGAGGAGTGGGACGGGAGGGTCTCCTCCAGGGTCAGTCCCTCCAGGGTTTTGCAGAGACATTTTGTTGATATTTCTTTTTTTTTTGTCATTTTTTTGTGGTTGTTAATATGAAGTCTTAAAATCTTTTTAAATCATTTAAAAAAAATGTATGGCATTATTTGCTTCAATATGTGTCGCTGTAATAATAATAATACAAATCTTGTAAAATATTTAGCTTTTGTTTGATCTCGCCAAATCCTGGAGGGTCTGTTAGGGCTTTCTCTTTATTTTTTCTATATAATAATCTATATAATAATTTATATGAACATTAAAAAGAGCTAAAGTAAGTAACTAAAACATACCTAACTTGTGATGTCATTACATTCCAGTTGTTTCAACTGTACAAAGCAGCCTGTATAGTATTTGTTATTATATAATTTTTTATGCTGTTCTTTTAGTTATACATACAACCATAGCTATAAATGCCACATCGCTGCAGATCAGATCGCATCTATCATCTTTAAATGGTAAACAAATCAAATTGCACACTGTCTGAGAACAAAGGCATGTTTTATGTAGTAAACAAAAGCACAGCTACAACCAGCTGGTTTAAAGAGCCCCTATTGTGTTTTTTTTTCAAAATGAGCTTCCATGCAGTGTGTAACAGCTCTAAGTGAATGAAAACATCCATCTGAGGTTTAAATCTGAAAGTGCACCTTGCTTAAAACTATTGATTCTTTAGCGAAATATTTCAGAGTCAAATAAACGAATCGAGTTGTGTTTGGATCTTTTGCTTGATCGCATTGACGTCGACACGGTACATCACCAACTATATAGTTCCAGTTCCGCTAAAATGTGAACGCACTTTAACTTCAGACACTAGTGGAGGCGCGGGGAATCACGGGACTGATCATGACACGAAGATGACGATCACTGACAGATGGAGATTCAGCTGTGGGGAAAAAAGGGTTAAAGTTCATTTTCACAACAATACCACAGTATAGCAAAACAAGTGCTGTGTTTGTTCCTGTCATTTTTCTGATGATTGATACAATAACCTACACTGCAGTGCGGGATTCGCCAGCCATTTGCTATTGAAGGAGCAGCAGAGACTATGAGACTTTGTTAGACTTTGACAAGGACTTCGTCAGTAACTTTTACAGTTCATATGGACCAGTTTCTTCTTCCCCTGGATCATGACATGTAAGTGTCATTAAATTTGTTGCCTCGTTTTGTGTAGTTTGCAAAATATGTGTTTAATTGTGTGTGATAAGCTGTAATCACACGGCTTGTAATCGTGTATCTATTACAGATCAGTGCTTGTACTGTATCTCTCAGGTTAAATCTGTATGGGGCTGTTCACATATCGCGTCCAAAACCACGTTAAAAACGTGATGCGTGCTTCTTCCTTTTACCGATTTTAAGTGCGTTTCTGGACTGGCGATCCTCTGCTGTTTGCCTTTGCTATGTGCCCACCATCAGCTGTTCCTCACACGTGCGGCGCACGTGTTATTTTCAATTTTTAAAATAGTTTAACTTTTGCCACTGTGTGGATTAATACTGAATGTGTGTCGTTGTTACTTGAGGTTAGAGTTAAGAGTACAGTAATATGCTGGTGTTTAACTGCACAGCTTTATTGCATTCCTGCATTGGGCTCTCACATACTTTCTGCTACTTCATATTCTAGCCATGGTGGGCTTTCTCTCTGTCTCGTGCTGAACGCACCAATCACAGTAGACTGGGTCAACAGTCCAATCAGCGAAGATTAGCTTCGTGCTAAGGAGGGGTTTGGGAACAAATGAATCGCTGAACGATTCATATGGGGGTCGCTGGGATAATTAGGTAAAAATAAATGCATATAAGACAATGAAAGTGTTTTTTGACCTTGCACGCATATCAGCATGTTGTTGGAGACCCCCAAAACCAAAATATGACTTTTTTTTAATGCAAAATAGGGGCTCTTTAAGGTATTTTTTCAGCAGGGAGGACATCCATTTTTCATATAATACCTAATCAATGCAAAAATATCCTTCTCTTACATGGAGTTTTGACTTGTTTCTAGTTCAATTATCAAAAAATTTCAAGACAAGAAAAATATTTTTTCCACCTCAGCTCAGTATCTAAACTTTTGAAGATATGGTGAAGATTCATGACTAAAAATATTGGAGTAAAATGGAGTAAAACTATTGTCTTATTTTCAGAATTAATAAGTCAAAATTAGGCAAGTTTTAATTTTTCTGAAACCAACCAAAATAATCTTACCACATTAACAGAATATTTTGCTTATTTTTACTCCATTTTACTCCAATATCTTTAGTCCAGTTGTGATGACACAAAAGCATGAACAATCTTCACCATATCAAAGGTGAAAAAAAATTGAATGACAGCAATGACTAAAAAAGCTCATTCCAATTGGTCTTCCAGCCTCACTGCTAAGATTAGCCTGGAAATGGCCCAAACCCCTCTATAACCAGCTAGTAAGTAAGTAATGCAATGTGTATTTTTTTTTAATTATTTCCCAAATGATGTTTAACAGAGCAAGAACATTTTCACAGTATGTCTGATAATACTTTTTCTGATAATAATTCAGGGGGGCTAATAATTCTGACTTCAACTGTATATAGTGCATTTATTGTGTATGGCCAAACACCCAAAGCGCTTCACAATCATGAGGGGGTGGTCTCTCCACACCACCACCAGTGTGCAGCTTCCACTTGGATGATGTGACAGCAGCCACACGACAACGGTGCCAGTGTGCTCACCACACACCAGCTATAGATGTAGTGGAGAGACAGTGATAGAGCCAATTAGGGTGATGGGGATGATTAGGAGGCCATGATCTGTAACGGCCGGTCGAGGGACTTTGGCCAGGACACCAGGCTTACACCCCTACTCTTTACAAGAAGTGCCATGGGATTTTTAATGACTACAGAGAGTCAGGACCTTAACGTATCATGCAAAAAACGGCGCTCACTGACAGTATAGTGTGCCCTTCAGTTTACTGGGGCATTAGGACTCACACAGACCGCAGGTTGAGCGTCCCCTGCTGGCCTCTCTAACATCCCTTCCAACAGCAACTTAGTGTTCCCATGTGGTCTCCTATCCAGGTACTGACCAGGCTCAGCCCTGCTTATGGTGTAACCACACTATGCTATCCGAACCGTGCCCAGGCCCGTTTCCAGGGTCGTTTAAGAAGTGTAAATGCTCTGAATCAGGCTCAGGCACGGTTCAGTTGGCCGGCCCTGGCCTAGTTGGAAGAGGTTATGACAAAGCGCGGTTCACTTAGGCTTTGGCACAGTATGCTTGTAGTGTGAGTGCAAAGCGCGCCTGAGCCTGAAACTGAAGACGAGATGTGACTATTACGGGACTGTTTCATATGTGTTTTTTAATCATTCTTACTGTTTAATGAACGCAAACTGTCGTAGATTATTAAAGACGCAAAACCTTCACTGCACGAGAGCTGTACCTTTTGCAAACCTCCTAATTCCTGCAGCACGAGGACTTTATGATTGTTTATGAAGACTTTATGTAATGTAATGTGTATTTATATAGCGCATTTATTCTGTATGGCCATACACCCAAAACGCTTCACAATTATGAGGGGAGTCTCTCCACACCACCACCAGTGTGCAGCATCCACTTGAATGATGCGACGGCAGCCACAAGACAACGGCGCCAGTGCGCTCACCACACACCAGCTATTGGTGGAGTGTAGAGACAGTGATAGAGCCAATTCGGTGGATGGGGATGATTGAGGGACTTTGGCCAGGACACCGGGGTTACACCCCTACTCTTTACGAGAAGTGCCATGGGATTTTTAATTACCACATAATAAAGAGTCAGGACCTCGGTTTAACGTCTCATCCGAAAGATGGCGCCCACCGACAGTGTAGTGTCCCCTTCACTTTTACTGGGCCATTAGGACTCACACAGACCACAGGTTGAGCGCCCCCTGCTGGCCTCTCTAACACCACTTCCAACAGCAACCTAGTTTTGCCATGTGGTCTCCTATCCAGGTACTGACCAGGCTCAGCCCTGCTTAGCTTCAGGGAGTAACCAGTCTTGGGCTGCAGGGTGATATGGCTGTGACTTTATGAAGTGGCTGATCTGTTTGGCAAAAAAAATATCACCGCATCTCAAACAACTAAAACCATATAACTAAAGAAATATCCACTGTGCTGAGCGAGAACACTTCTTAAACTAAACAGCGCATCATCGATGACGTAAGGTGCTCAGGCGCGAATGCAGTGTGAGTGCGGACCGTCTGGGGAGACGGGAGGGGGGACAAGCGCGCTTCAGCCCGGTTCAAGTCAACTGTACATAGTGTGAGTACGCCCTTAGCTTAAGTGAGTAACTGGTCTTGAGCTGCAGGGTGATATGGCTGTGGAAAAAAAAACAGTCAATCAGCTTATAGATATCCACCATATCATTAGCTCTGCCAGTCCTGTCCCATTTACATAAACTCCCTCTCATGGTGCCAGAGCGGTTTTGGAATCTGGTTTGTGTTTTTATAACAAAATAAGATGACTAGCATACGCTTATTTCACACGGCCACCATTTTAAAACATGAAAGCGAAGCTGCGGTGGGAAGAAACCCGGAAGTATAGGATCAGCACTGTAAACATTGCAACAACATGCTGTGGACTACAAACCTCCAGCTGTTGCTGCGATTTCAAATTGCAGATATGGTGTAAACATCACTTTAATATCATTCAGTTCAGTTTAATTTAAACAATTAAAAGCATATTAGGCATCAAACTAAATCACAATCTCTTCAGGAATAAAATGCTTAAGTGTCCTTCTGGGCTTCAGTTCATGGCAGCAGGTTAACAACGTGAGGACGCTACCATGCTTGCTTCAGCCTATGTAACCCAGTAAGCGATAAAACACTGCAGTCCTCTGTAGCACACCCTCGTGTTGTCTGTAATAGTGTTGTCCTGGTACTAAAGTTTTAAAAACGTCCATTTCCCGCTAACATTTAAGCGACACTGAGCGCGTTCTTAAACACAGCAGATTTGCCATAGTATTCACCAGTGCTCAACAGAAATGACTGTGATTGCCTGTGAAGGTAATCAGTTCACCGCACTTCACTGAGTGCAAACACAGATGCACGAACAGTGGAGTGTTTTAAAGCCGCAAAGATTCATCAGTGGATTGCTCGTCTGTGTTTGCACTTGGTAAACAGCGGTGAAGTGCGGTGAACTGATGACCTCCACGGCCAATCACAGTCCTTTCTGTTGAGCACTGGTAAATACTATGGCAAATCAGCGCTGTTGCGTTCAACAGTGCTTAAATGTTAGTGGGAAATTGACGGTTTTTATAAATTTCAGTAACGAAATTCAGTATCTTGACAGGTCTAATATAATGAAAGAATCAGTTTATTAAATTGAGTTTGATAAATGGCAACGTGTGTTTGGGAAAAGAAAACGTTAACTTAACTGATTAACTCCGATTTTTTATTTGTTTTTATTTTCACTTTCCATTCAGAATGGACCTTCAGGTCACTCGGAAGACAGTGACATGATATATTTGTGTCGCTTTCTCTTCACTGATAAGATATACAGCCAGGTACACAACATTCCTGTGTGACTCAGGCTATAGACGAATTACCATGTTTGTAAACATTCAGGATGCGCGCGCAGGGAGGTTGCAGAAAAAAACAGGAGCGCTAGCATTTACAGCAAGGGAATGACATCTGATGCGTTTCAGAGTTTGTTGTTGTCTTAGAAATAAGTTTTATTGATTACATATTATATATATTATTAACATAATGCTTTCAGCGTATTATAACAGCTTGTCACCCAGTGATAAGCACAGTGATTCGGCAAAATTAACGTTAAAGTGAGCGGCGTTCGTCTGACAGGTCCATTTCAGTAGCGCCCTCCCAATGAATATTGGATAAGAAAAAATAGCCAAGCATCCAGCCCCAAATATGCAATCTCATTGAAGCTCCAAGTGTTTTAACAAGATGTGTGGTCAAGTGCAAGAAATAATGTTCCATGATTACCAGATTCAAAACTATGTAGTGCTAAAAACCGAGGTGCTTCCGAGCCAAAGTCAAGGAAAAAAGACGGAGCTAACGTTATACAAGGTCTGGGTAAGCATCAACAAGCAAAACTGCATTCTGACAGCGAACTACACCTGAACATACGGCAGGGTATGTGAACTTACACATAAAGGTAAAGTTGGTTTTATATTCGCACATTCTGACTCTCTCCTTAATAATATAATTTCATAAAAGTATTATTTGCAAACTCTAAATAGTGAAATCATATTAGCAGCCAATGACTATCAAAGTACAACATTGTTTACAGTCAAATAAACCGTGTTAATGTTGTTTTCAAGTCACACTTACAGGTTATTTCAGACCGAATATTCAAAGTGCCGTGGTAAACAATATAGGGAGTGTGTCACAAGTTGTCACTGAATGAATGTGTGAATATAAAACCAACTTTAATAACTTACACTTTCACGTTTCATTCTACGCATTCAGTGTCGGCAGTTTAATTAACCATGTTTAACTGTTTTTGCTGAAATCATTGCTGCAATCAAAAACGAGTAATGTGTATGATTCAGCATAGCGTGAACTTACCTGATAAAACATGAGAACTGCAGAGTCCAGCATTTATTATTAGGTCGTCACATCATTCAGCTCCCTTTTAGCCAAAGACGTCTGCAGTCGGCATTAAAAGCAGTGTGGTGTACGGTAAAAGTTAAGTTTTCTATTTTTTTTTATTTTATTTATTTTAGAAAAAGTTATCGGTTCAGTTTGAAATGAAACTTGATAAACGGTTAATGATGGCACCTGATGTCCACAGAAACATTAGTGGGGCATCGATTAAGAATGCGCTGCACTTCGAGCTTAAGTAATAAATCTTGAAAAAATAGATTTAGATATACACTTTTCCCTACAGTCATTATCCAACATTATCCTGTTATCTCTTTTGTAAAAATTACATTTTAAATGAAGCTTGATTAGAAGGATATTTTTTATACATCGTAACTTTTGCTTTGGGTAGAATGAGATAGTGGAGATATGCCATTCTGAAATATTTAACACTGCTAGGGGAGCGCGGGGCACAAAGTAACGCTGGGTTAAATGTAACACAGAGTTTTAAGGTATTTGCTCAGGGTTAACCATGGCATGCTTCTGAGGTATTCACCACAGTGTCGGCAGACGTCTTCCTGCCAATTATTGAAAAAGTTTGGCGATATTTAGATAAGAAACACAGGAGAAACCATTTTTGCAGCATGAAAGTATTTTTTATTATAGTCAATATTTTATTCTTTTTAAAAAATCTGTGAAAGTATGAACGTCAAATGTTATATTGCTGTGATCACTGTCTTCTAGGTTAAAAGATGAAACCATTTTGAAAGATGTATAAAACACACTGAGACTGCTGGCCAGTTTTGAGGAAAACACGACACAGCGGGGTTAGTTGTAACAGGGTGTTACAATTAAGCCACACACTGTTGAACACCAACTAAACTAACAAAATAACTGTTGAATTTTGAGTGTAATGTTGAGAACTTTTTAAATAAAATGTTTTTTAATGGAAAATATTGTTTAATTGACAAAAAAATATTTTATTGCTAATAATGCAAATAAATGCATTGTATAATAATGGATACTAAATCCAAATGTGTTTATCCAACAAATAAATAAGTAAATAAACATACTGTGATATGTAGAATAAAAAAAATAAAAAGAATTAAGCACTGAGGAAATATAGCTACTATTTAAAGTAAACTAAATTTAAATTAATTGTGTAAAATTTGCCTTTTTAAGCATGTGTTACAACCACAGGTGGGGTAAATAGAAACATTTTTACTCCTGGCATTCTTGGCAATACTGCACAGAAACCATAAGTCCGGCGATTATACAACCAGTGCTCATTTGTAGGAGAGGCTTGTGTGTTGTTGGCAAAAAAATATGGTTTGTCTAACCCTATTACTTTGTTCATTATTTGACCAAAACCAAAAAGTGTTAATTTGTGCCCCGCTCTCCCCTACTTTTATCAAATGATGATTTTTTTCTTAAAGCCGATGCGAATTGCTGTGGCGGGAGCGCTACATACAGTATATTTTATTAATCTATTTGCTCTGAAACACTTAAAGGTTTTCTTTACTTAATATGCACCATCCTTAAATTATTTTCTTAAATAAAAGGGACTTATCTATTAAGTTTCATATAGCCTAAGGAAAAATATATGTTTCAGGTCTCTCTGGAGCATTTGGGCTGACTGTTTGGTGGTGTCAACCGAAATATGATGTTATTAAGTACGTTTTACAGAGTTATACGCAGTTATTATGGTAAATATTAAGTTTTCTATTTTTGGACTTGTTCAATTTGGCCTTCTACTGCACAACACGACATGTTTACTATTGTCACCGGTCCCTTTTTGCAACCGGGAATTCGTGTGACGTAGTTTGGTAATTCATCTATACTTCCGGGTTTCTTCCAACTGCAGTCTTGATTTTGTTTTTTTAATGGCGGCCGCGTGAAATCAGTCTACAGCATGTAATATAAAATATACATACTACTGTATATAACTTACATTTGCACAGCAATTGCACATTATTTGTATTTAATGATATAAGTTGATGTACACTCAAAAAATATACTGTTTGTTCAAACTACTTATTTAAAATGAGCTGAAACAACACAATTCTTGATTTTTTTGGGGGGGACAACTTAATTGTTTCATGTTTAATCCACTTTAATTTGTAAAAATGAATAAATTAACTTAATTCCTTCATGTTGTTCCAACACAAATAGACTGTGTGAAAGCCAGCCTTTTTACAGTGTACAATAAAATTATAATCCAAAAAAATAATTACGTTTTTTGGCTTTATTAGTTTTAAAAACACATTTATCTCTAAAAAAAAAATCCATGTACAACCTTTCACAATTCATTCACGCCAACTTGCATTATCCCAAGACATAACAGATCCTTCTGTATTCCCATAACAGAATGTAGATTAAAACAGGTATGATAAATGCTACAAGCAAAGAAAAACAAATCATCATTTGATACTATAATACAGCAGGAAAATAAATATGCTTGCAAATCAGTTTGAACGTTAGTCAAAATATAGCACAATGCAAACATGCTGCATAATCTGATGACTTTTTGACAATAATAAAAACTGCTTCTATTGAAAATAAAACCAATATGATGATGATCCATCCAATATTTCCAAAACATATGACAACAAATATGATCACACACTACTATATGTCCACTTTCAGGCAACAGTATCCACAAATTCGTCAAAAGCTGCTTAAAATTGGAAGTGGCATCTTTAGATCATTACAAATTAAAATGAATGAATCATTTGTGAGTGTCCACTAATAATGACCCCATTCAATACACAGCTGCTAATGAAAGTCAGTTCAGTTTCTACGGTGCTTTCTAAATGCTATAAAGTCAGATTATGTTGTAAAAAGGGACTGCTTTTATCTGTTGAGTCATTAAGAGTCATTGATTTATGATTCAGGAGTCAGTTCACTGATTCTTTGCACACTCACAGTCAAATATATCCTGCTGTAATGTACTGTATCAGCTGTAAATGTCCAGGATGATGATGTCCAGACGTGTTTAAGGGATCACACAGATATCTGACAAACCTCTCAAAGGGATCTGTGACAAACAGAATCGGAAATGTTAGTGAGGAGTGTGTAATTGTCGAGTAAGTCATGATCAGACAGAGAGACTTACCGCTATACGATGCTGCTTCAGAAGTTGCTGGACTCTAGTCTGGTCGATCAGAATGGCAACGTCACTTAAAGGTTTGTCCAGATCTTCAGAATATCTCTGAACCAGAGAGAAAGGCACTCCGTAACGGCCATGCTGAAAAACAAGAGATTTTTATACAGTATTATAGAAGGAAATGAAAGGGAATTATGCCCATGCAAAACAGTTTTTTTGTAAACAAAACTAAAAATACAAATACAAAATGTTGTATGCTTGTTTACAGTCATAAGTGACGTGCTCACCAGATTTTGTGAGGTTTTGAGATTTTTGAGTTTATAGGCAAGTAGGTTCATGTAGACCTAGGGTGTCCCTTTTGTAAATGAGCCTGTTACAGCTATCCAAAGTGGAAAGTTCAACGTTTTTTGGTTAATTATTGATCCAGGCACTCCGGAGATTCACACAACACTGGTTTCGTTGCGATTGAGCAAAAAAACAGTGACTAGTTCGCAAAAGAATGTTTTTCACATAATGGCAAATATTTAACAAACAGTTTGAGCAAGAACAGTAGTTTTTGTGTCAAAGTGTTCAGTATGAGCAGGCCTATCATACGATGTGTAGATGAAGGCCCAATCCCAATTTTACCCCTTCGCCCTTCTCCTTACCCCTCGTTTTGCGCGTTCACGTGAAGGGGTAGGGGTGTCCCAATTCTCTTTAGTTTGAAGACATAGGGCTAAGATGAAGGGGTATATAGCCCTTTGAATGAAGATTTTTCAGGACCACACTCGAATCCAAGGGGTAAGAAAGTTTCCCAGAATACACCAGCCACAATGACAGAATCGCTGCACCCGGAAGTCAGGAGATGCACAAACAACAAACAAGCACATTTTAATATATTCATAAACGCGTTCGTGTTTTACCATCCAGCTTAAAAAAAAACGCTAAAATAATAGCCGCTAAATTTCGCTATCTATAATCCATAATAATAACTCCTGTACAGCACTCCCACAAAATTCTGACACTCAATGACAATCGAATACCCTGTCAGAAAAGTCTAGTGGCTGGGAATGAGCTTTTTACAGTGTCTGCTATAATGTTAATGTTGTTTTGGTGTGTTTACATAGATGAATATGGCCACTGTGTAAATGCACAGTACAGCTATGATCTTATTCCCACATTAGATCATTATGATAACATGATATATGCCTTCAGTGATTTCCTGAAGATAAATACCAAAAAATAAAACAACTGGAAAAACTTCAGCAGTCGCCATCGTCTGATCTCATATGAAGCAAGAGATTGCAATGATATATGATGACGTGTGCAGATGCTGTAGTGCTGTCCCAATTCTTAGGGGTAAATTTTGAAGCCCTTCCCCTTCACATTCAGTTTTAAGGGCCAAGGGGAAGGGGTCCAAAAATAGAATTGGGATTGGGCCTAAGTGTATTTGTGAAAAAGTGTGTAAATGAAGCATATTTACCACATTTTTTAATCAATTAGGATGTTTTTAAGACATTTTTTTAAATATTACTGCGCCACCTATTTGCATGCTTGTTTACAGTCATATGTCACATGTGCACAGTTTTCCTTATGTGTTTACAGGCATGTAAACACACCTTTTTTTTTGTAATTCAGCTTGTTACAGCTATCCAGAGTAAAAAAATTCAACTTCCAATTAGGATTTTAAAAAAAAGTTTTACATTAGTACAATAATTTTTATTATATCGTATTTTTTTAATATGTTGTATTTTAAGGAATTTTCTGGAAAAAATACAATTTCAATATAGGTTGTATAATTTGGAGCAAACATTGCACTCAGATGTAGTTCTTTATTGTTTACTTATTTACTTTTAATTTCCCATTCATTTTCTATGGTGGTCTTTTTTGATAGTGATTCAAAAAAAAAAAAAAACATTAAGACTTTTGTAATCAAATCTGTATTATTTATTATACAAGAGTTCAACTCTCATGAGGAATTTGGAATAAATTTTGACCTTGGATAGACAAATAAAAGTTGTATTAGTGTCCAAAAACTTGTGTAACATATTTAGCCTTTTCCTTAAATGTATCTCACAATTTTGTTAATAAACATTTATATATGTACAACTATTGCAGCATAACTTTTTTAAAATGAAAGTGATATTAATATTTATATTGTTTTGAACAATAATATATATATATATATATATATATATATATATATATATATATATATATATATATATATATATATATATATATATATATATGTGTATGTATATACAGTTGCAATCAGAATTATTGAACCCCCTTTGAATTTTTTTCTTTTCTTTTTTAAATATTTCCCAAATGATGTTTAACAGAACAAGGAAATTTTCACAGTATGTCTGATAATATTTTTTCTTCTGTAGAAAGTCTTATTTGTTTTATTTCGGCTAGAATAAAAGCAGTTTTACATTTTTTAAAACCCATTTTAAGGTCAAAATTATTAGCCCCTTTAAGCTATATGTTTTTTCAATAGTCTACAGAACAAACCATCATTATACAATAACTTGCCTAATTACCCTAACCTGCCTAGTTAACCTAATTAACCTAGTTAAGCCTTTAAATGTCACTTTAAGCTGTATAGAAGTGTCTTGAAAAATATATAGTAAAATATTATTTACTGTCATCCTGACAAAGATGAAATAAATCAGTTATTAGAAATGAGTGATTAAAACTATTACATTTAGAAATGGTTTGAATTTTTTTTTCTTCCGTTAACAGGGGGGGCTAATAATTCTGACTTCAACTGTACATATATGTATATATATATAATAGGTGGGCATAGATACATTTTTTTAATCTAGATTAATCTTACTGTAATCTTGGAATTAATCTAGATTAAAATGGCTTATTTGAATTCTGCCGAAGGCATTCAGAATATGTGTGCTACCCAAATAATGACTAAAAGTCTTTAAGAACGGGTTTCTTAAGCCAGGTGTTGCATTAGACCAGGGGCTCATCTCCTGTTTCCAAAATGCATCACAAACTGCCTGAGAAACTGTTCTACTCTGATAATTGGTGATGAAAATAAATGATGTTCAATAAGATGTACTTGTGTTTACTAACTGTTTATTCAGTTAAACATGAATGTTAAACTGTAGGCCTACATGAGCTCCAAACAGCTATTTTTGATTACCTTAATCCGACTAAAGTCATAACTGAACTAAACAGAAATGGAATTAAGATGTGGAAATGTGGAGTATGCAGATATTAGTGGCATTATTGACGTAAACACCGTCATGTAGGACATTTCGCCATATTTTCCGACAAGATCCACACACGCAGCTGTCAGTAAAGGACTGCACACACACACACACGCACGCACGCACACACACACACACACACACACACACACACACACACACACACACACACACACACACACACACACACACACACACACACACACACACACACACTGTGAAATGCGGAAGTTTTTTTCTTTCCATTCGGCGTGCGTTATTAAATTCCATAACACTCTCATCTGTCCTTACTCCTTATTTGCATCTAATACCACAGTTTGTAACGGGGGCATGAATAAAAAGTTCATGAGTGAAAGTTAAACTGCCGAACTGCAGTTAAAGTCACCCAAAATTACAGGAAACTCTTACATGAAAGCACTTCACGTAAACACTTTAATTATATTATTGTCTATTAGGGCAAATAACTAGATTACAGATGTCCATGTAAGCGTAGTCAGTAGTGTCTTTGAAGTAAGTGAAAGATCCAGAAGGGGATCCTGCTGATTTGATTCAGAAGGGCATTTTTTTGTCTGACGGCTCACCGGTCAGGTATACATCTGCGCTAAAATATCAAGGTGAAAGTCATCATAGCTTGCGTAGAATAGACCCAGCTCCCAACCCAACTTTGAGAATAGATTAACGGCGATAATTTTTTTAATCGCCCAATAAGAGTCTCGCGTTAACGCAGTACGTTAACGCCGATAACAGCCCACCACTAATATATATATATAATTTGTGATTGTTTTATACAATAATATTTTTTTAACAGTTTAACAGAATTTGAAGTATATACATTTCTTTTAACATTTTTTATTAATTACATTAAAATGATTTAATATTAAGTTAAATTTAGGTTGTGATGACCAAAATTCAATTTGTCTAGCCAGCGTCTAAGGACAATGTTATTTTGATGTCCAATAACGATGTCAAATGACGTTGATATTTGGTTGATTTTAGGTTGTGTTGGAAAGTGACCAAAATCCAATGTCGAGCCAACGGGCTATTCAATTGGCGGCCCGCGGGCCAAACCCGGCCCCCGAGGCATTTTGTTCTGGCCCTCCAAATAGTGTGACCAAGACATCAAGAATAAATTTAGTTCAGTCAAAAAACGGCCGCTATAGTTATGAAGTGATGTGCGTCTGTTCAATACAGCATGAGCTGCGCAGAGCGTGAGTCACCTGACAGTGGCGAGAGCAGCCGAATACATTTGAATATGTTTGTAGAAAAGGTTTTTTGTACATTGCACTGATATCGTTATTAGGGATGCAACGATTAACCGATTTCACTATTAACTGCGCTTTAATTCGTCACGGTTAATTAATCGTAAAGGCTTCTCTAAGCCGCATTTCTGCATTTCTGTTCTGCCGCACGAAACGAAACTGCTGAACAAAGTTACGCCAAGTTGCCAACTGTGCGCTAGTTTAAAGTTCCGAGCTTGTCCACCGAAGCAAATACGCACGCACACTGTAATAACTATAGCCGCGGGCCGTTCCCATATCACGTCTTTCCAGCGCGCAAGTTTGTTATGTCGTAAGAATATATGCCAATATGCAAGCAGAGCAACGCGCTCGCGGCTGTCTGGGCGCACGCAGTAGAAAGCATCTCATGCTGTAGTGGTGAGAGTTGTGCTTAGCTTTCAGTGCAGATGATAACAACAGTTAATCTAAATATTGGCGCCGACCTTCATAACAATTATTATTATATTATTTTCTCCCGTTCCTCTCTATAAACACACACATAATTAAATTGTGTAGCCCTATAAGCACAGAAAAGCCTTCAGCATAAAAACTATTACTAATGAAAATGCCTTTTAAAGGTTTTTTAATATTAGTTAGGGATGTCCAGATCTAAATCTAGCTAAAATAAAGCTTAAATTTACATTAGACGTGATAACTGTGAAACACTGATTATTCTTCACACTATATAATCGTACAACCAAAATCTATAATTGTTGCATCCATAATTGTTATGCAGTTCAAAACATATGAACGTTTCTGAATGTAGAAGAAGCCTACTTCAGCAATACACTGATTTTGTTGTGCTGTGGAATACAACATTTGAATGTTTGTTTAAAAAACTTATTGTACAATGCACTGATGTTATGTAGTTTCAAAATACAATATATTAACATTTTAACGTAGACAAATACAACGTGGGTGTCTAAAGGAGCAAAAATACATAATTGGCTCTTATATGCAGTTGTGTCATCATTTATATTGCAAGTCATATCTCTCCGGCCCTTCGTTTGAGATGCTTTTCATGAACTGGCCCCCGTGACAAACTAATTGAATAGCCCTGTCTTAAACCAACGTCATATTGACATCAAATACTGACATCTATTTGTCAGGTATAGCAACCAAAATCTAATGTCTGATAGATGTCATAGTGGTAACGTCCACACAACATCAAGCTGTAACATCATTAGATGTTGATATTTCGTTGTTTTTAGGTTGCGTTGGAAAGTGACTAAAATCCAATGTCTGTCCGACATTGGACATTGACATCAGTCTGATGTTGGGTTCTAACGTCAACCCGATTTACATTACCACCCAAAATGCAACGTCTACACTACGTCTACGTCTAGACCAGATTTTACATTTGTGGAACATTTACATGCATTTGATGTTACTGAAAACATGCATAACGTTTCAGTTGTTACACCTCATGACTCAAGATGCTTTAAGCCCTTTGATATCCAAATGGCTTATGGTGTAGAGAATGGTTTAGGTTTTGTTTCAAGAGGTTTTATGTACTAGGTCATTGTACAGAGCGTTTTAATGCCATGTAAAACCCTGTTAAAGAAAAATAAAGTGTATTCATTGCAGCACACAAATATTGCATGAGTGGTGAATTGAGATGGCACATTATAATTATAGAATTAATGGCAGGGGATAATGTTAATACTCAACACTAATTTAATTTAAAATTTCAAGTAAACACCAGTGTAGTGTTGAAACATTTACCTAAGAGTGTTAATTAACTAAGAAACACATAACATTAACACATAACACTGACTGCTGTTCAGATAATCCTTTGTGGTGTTAATATTTTACACTATAAGAGTTTGCTAATTAACGCTCTCTGAGTGTTGAAAATGTTAACTCAGGGGTGTCCAAACTCGGTCCTGGAGGGCCGGTGTCATGCATATTTTAGTTCCAACCCCAATTAAACACACCTGAACCAGCTAATCAAGCTCTTTCTAGGTATACTAGACACCTCCAGGTAGGTGTCTTGAAGGAAGTTGGAGCTAAACTATGCAAACTCCAGGACCGAGTTTGAACACGCCTGTGTTAACTCTTTCAAAAGTGTTAATTCAACACTTTTATAGTGGTTCCCATATAAACTATGAGGGAGTGTAAATTTTAACTCCAAGGGAGTTTACAGTTTTTCTCAGCCGCTTTGGTGCATTTCTCACAACACTGTTTACATTTACACAATTAGTACAAACTGCAAAACTGCAAAACCTAGTGGATAACCTGTAAAAGCGTGTCACTTGCTCAAAATGAAGAGCTCATTCCTCAAAAGCAAGTATTGATGTCAATGAAAGTGTCAGTGTCATCAAAATGAAATGTCCTGACACCATTGTTTATGAACAAGATAGTCAAATGGCTTTGTCATGTTTTCATTAGGACAGTTTACTCTCAGTTTACTTTTGGTGACACTTCCTGAAAAAGCTCAAGACAGCACTATATACTATTAGCACAGCCATTTGAAAACTACAGTAAAGTTAGACATCACTGCATTTAGTGAGGTATCTGAGTACAAGACACTGAATATGTGTGTTTCACATTTTTACTGCATTTGCTCTTTGCAGTTCTAATTTATTCACAGCATTGTGCAAAAGAATAAACACACCCTTATTTACAATAAACATACTCCCTTTGGGTAGAGCTGTGCACAACTGTAAACAATATTGCAGTACATATTGGAACTGAACCTACAAGATACACAGGTCTGTAAATCATTCATCAAATTGTTCAATTTAGAAGACATTTTCAGGAAAAAAAAAAAGATTTAAAGATTTTTTATAAAATTAGCTTGACAGATTTTGACAACTAGTTCGACATTTTTGTATTTAATGAGTCAAGTAATGAAATGAGGACTATTAGTTTAATATGGAATGACTATTCAGCATCCACAAGTTTAGTTACAGTTTTTCTCAGCCGCTTTGGTGCATTTCTCACAAGACTATTTACATTTGCACAACAGTTAATGCATTTCTCAAAACAATTAGTGCAAACTGCAAAACCTAGCGGATAACATGCAAAAGCGTGTCACTTGCTCAAAATGGAAAGCTCATTCCTCAAAAGCAAGTATTGATGTCAATGAAAGTGTCAGTGTCATCAAAATGAAAAGTCCTGACACCATTGTTTATGAACAAGATAGTCAAATGGCTTTGTCATGTTTTCATTAGGACAGTTTACTCTGTATATTTATTTCAATGCAAAAAAGTCAGATTTTGGTGACACTTCCTGAAAATGCTCAAGACAGCACTATATACTATTAGCACAGCCATTTGAAAACTACAGTAAAGTTAGACATCACTGCATTTAGTGAGGTATCTGAGTACAAGACACTGAATATGTATGTTTCACATGATTACTGCATTTGCTCTTTACAATTCTAATTTATTCACAGCATTGTGCAAAGGAATAAACACACCCTTATTTACAATAAACATAAACTCCCTTTGGGTAGAGCTGTGCACAACTGTAAACAATATTGCAGGACATATTGTAACTGAACCTACAACATGCACGGGTCTGGAAATCATTCATCAAATTGTTCAATTTAGGAGACATTTTCAGAAAAAAAAGATTTAACATTTTTTAAATAAAATGTGCTTGACAGATTTTGACAACTAGTTCAACATTTTTTTATGTAATAACTCAAGTAATGATATGAGGACTATTAGTTTAATATGGAATGACTATTCAGCATTCACAAGTTTAGTTCATTTTGACTGACATGACATAAGCGAATGATAATGTTACAAACAGCAGAGAGTTGTATGAAAGCAATTGATGCATGTCCAAAAGCATTTGTAATTTGTTGAAAGGAATGAGAAACTGCTACTATGATGTGCACAAATGACTAATTGTTTTGAGAAATGCATGAACTGTTGTGCAAATGTAAATAGTGTTGTGAGAAATGCACCAAAGCCACTGAGAAAAACTGTAATTCTGACTGACATGACATAAGCAAATGATAATATTAGAAAACAGCAGAGAGTTGTTTGAAAGCAGTTGATGCATGTCCAAAAGCATTCGCAATTTGTTGGAAGGAATGAGAAACTGCTACTATGATGTGCACAAATGACTAATTGTTTTGAGAAATGCATTAACTGTTGTGCAAATGTAAATAGTGTTGTGAGAAATGCACCAAAGCCACTGAGAAAAACTGTAATCTACGATCTAACATTTGCAGTACAACGTCAATCTGACGTCATGTTGATGTTCTGCGCCTGCTGGGACTGAACAATTCAGATTTTTGGTCTAAAAGACAGATGCCAGTATTTTTAATATACACCATAATGCAGGTAAAAAAAAAAAAAAAACAACAACCAAAAAAACAGAACTACCTTGTCAGAATTTGGCTCTTCTGTGAGGTCGATGCCATCAGAGCACAATTTCTCCTCCACTAAAATCTCCAGACTGGCCATTTTCACAGACTGCACTTTCTTCACAGGTCTATAAATGAGTGATTTGGAGATCTTGGGAATGTCCAGATTGGAGTTTGACCTGGATGTGCTTGTAGAAACCGACTTTATCCCTGCGCTCTTCAATAACGGCAGAGGTAGAGGTTTCGGAGGAACTGGAGGTTTGCTTTGCGGTGCGTTTGGTGGAAAATCATCAACAGGAACCTCCTCATACTCAACCACAGAAACACTGGACTTGATGTTGGCGAAGACCTTTTCAGACTTGAGAAGATCCTCACTTGGGTTTTCCTCAATCCTCTCAGGCTGTATTTCAGCAGCAGGTCTGATGTTCTCAAAGCTGTACGGACGCTTATATTGGGGAATTTGGTTCAGATGAAGCTCGTCCAAGGAGAAGTAAGGTTTTATTATCTGTGTTTGAGTCGGCAGATGATCCAGAGCTCCACAACTACGGCTCATTGGTGTTCCTTGAAGCGTAAAGCAGCTCATTTCCAGATGAAGAGTCTTCACGGAGTCTGTCTGCTGCGGGATGTCCCGTGGGGTTTGTGGGACAGACCTGCTGGAATGGCAGAGGGGTGGGATGGGGAACTCAGGGGAGGACAGATGACTGGACTCAAAGCCTGAAGATGATCTGCTTAAATGAGACGCCTTTCTGCCTTTGCCTACAAGAAGATTCACGTGAAGAACATGTGATTTAATATTGTTCAACAACAGACAGTCAAAAATATGAAGAGTTTAGTCTTATTTGACCTTGGACTACAAAACCAGTCATATGAGTTTTTCTTAAATTGAGATGTATGTATGTATGCATTACTTGAATAAATCATAAGAATCAATAAGCTTTCTATTAATGTATGATTTGTTATGATAGTATAAAATTATAGGCCTCAGCTTAGTAAAAAAGACTCTGTCAACTTACTCCTCGATTGTCTTACTGAAATGAAGGCTTAGATGGCTTTTAATTTTGTAACTTTTAATGAACACAAAACAGAAGTAATGGTTTTTGAAGGTATCATAGGGACTTCTCTATTCAATTTGTGTTTGTTAGCTCAGCAAATTAACCCTACAGTCACAAATTTAGGGGTGAAATTTGACTCAGATTTTAAATTTGACAATAATATTATAGCGGTAGTTAAATCTAGCTTTTTTCAATTAAGAAAACTAGCAAAAATAAAGCAATATATACCAAAACAACAGTTTGAGACAGTAATCCATGCTTTTGTGACCCCTCGGTTAGATTACTGTAATGTGCTGTATGTGGGGAGTAGCAGGTCAGCTATTGCCCGCTTGCAAATGATGCAATATGCTGCAGCACGCCTGTTAACTGGTACTCGCAAACATGACCACATTTCCCCCGTGTTAGCTTCGCTTCATTGGCTGCCAGTTTATTTTAGAATACAGTTTAAGATAGGGATGTCCAGATCCGATCATGTGATTGAAAATTGGGCCCGATCATGGAGTTTCAGACTTGATTGGAATCGGACGTTACCTCCCAATCAGGACTCGAATATATATGTATATATACAGTTGAAGTCAGAATTATTCGCCTCCCTTTGAATTTTTTTCTTTTTTAAATATTTCGTTTAACAGAGCAAGGAATTTTCACAGTATGTCTGATAATATTCTTTCTTCTGAAGAAAGTCTTTTGTTTTATTTTGGCTAGAATATAAGCAGTTTTTAATTTTTTAAGAACCATTTTAAGGTCAAAATTATTAGCCCCTTTAAGTTATTTTTTTTCCGACAGTCTACAAAACATTGTTATACAATAACTTGCCTAATTACCCTAACCTGCCTAGTTAACCTAATTAACCTAGTTAAGCCTTTAAATGTCACTTTAAGCTGTATAGAAGTGTCTTGAAAAATATCTAGTCAAATATTATTTACTGTCATCATGGCAAAGATAAAATAAATTAATTATTAGAAATGAGTGATTAAAACTATTATGTTTAGAAATGTGTTGAAAAAATCTTCTCTCTGGGAAAAAAATAAACAGGGGGGCTAATAATTCAGGAGGGCTAATAATTCTGACTTCAACTGTATAATCTCATTATTTTTTAACACATCTATAGTTATGTGGTGGCACAGATTTAGACCTCTTTCTTGACTTCACACAGAAACAGCAACACGTGCGGCATGACATCACTTTGTTGCAGGTTAAATTCTGGCAAAGTAGAACACGGAAGCAGCTTGAATCGGAAAGCGCGAGTATGTCTGCGGTCTGGAGGTATTATAAAGCTGATGACGACAACATTGCCAAAGCAAACTGTGAGATATGTAAACTTGGGATTGCCGGCCGGGTATTTTAATTTGAGGAGCTATTTGTTTTTATGTTAGATTTTTTTATATTTACTGTTGCACTAAAGTCCAAAAGTGAAGAATTGATGTTATTTATTACTTGATTGTTCAAGCTACCTCACAGAAGCGCTCTGTTTGTTAACAAGAGTTGTTGAATGTTAAAATAAGGTGAATAAAAAAAAATAAAATAAGGAACATCCTGGATCTGTTTCTTTGCTCTTCTTTATTCTTTTTTTTATGTATTATAGAAGTATTGGATTGGGTTTCAGTATCGGTATATACTCAAAATCAAATGATTCGGACTCGAGGGCAAAAAAACCTGATCTGGACATCCCTAATTTAAGATTCTTTTATTTGTTTTTAAATCTCTAAATGGTCCTGCCCCACCTTATATTGCTGAGCTGATACACCCCTATAAGCCCACACGTTCTCTCAGGTCAGCTGATCAGCTTCTGTGCCAAAAACAAAGAGTAAGCTTAGAGGGGATCGTGCTTTTGCTGTGGTAGGTCCTAGACTTTGGAATGATTTGCCTCTGCCCATTAGACAGGCCTCTTCCCTATTCTCATTTAAATCAGCTCTTAAAACTCTTTTTTTTCGTTGGCATTATCATCTTAATAACTGATTATTTTAATTTATATGCATTATTAGGGAGTTTAGCTATATTTTATTTAGTATTTTAAGTATTTTATATACTATTATGCTTATTTTGTTGTATATTTTCAGTACAGCATTTTGGCTCACTTCTGGGTTTTTAAAGTGCTCTATAAGTAAAGTTTGACTTGACTTGAATATTTGGCTGAGATACAACTGTAACATTATTAACGTGTAAATAATTTTTTTTACAGCATTTCCTATATTTTTGCTTCTGGAGAAAGTCTTATTTCTTTTATTTCTCCTAGAATAAAAGCAGTATAAAATATTTTAAAAATGATTTTAAGGTCAATATTATTTTTAAACAATATATTTTTTCAATTATCCACAGAGTAAACCACAGTTATACAATGACTTGCCAAATTACTGCAACCTGCCTAGTTAACTTATTTAAGCCTTTAAATGTCACTTTAAGCTGAATACTATCTTGAAAAAATATCTAGTCAAATATTGTGCTGTCATCATGGCAAAGATAAAAGAAATCAGATATTAGAAATTAGTTATTAAAACTATTATGTTTAGAAATGTTTATACAACCAAAATCTGGAATCTGAGGGGTTCGGAAAAATAGCCATATTGGTAACACTTTATATTAACTACACACTATGAACCATTTATTGAGCATTAGCAAATAGTGAATTCATTATCTGTTAAGCATTAACTGTACATTAATAAGCGTTAGTAAGCAGTTTATAACTGCAGCTACAAATAATGCTGTATTCTTGACGTACAACCACATTTATAATGTGCTTAATAATTGTACTTTCATACTTTACTAATGATTTATTTTTCATTACTAAATTAAGTATTGCATTATTTACAAACCAGTTATTTAGGCATAGTTAGTTGTTTTTTAAGATCATTTAGAATGAGTTAGTAAATGATTAATAAACTATTAAAATTAACATTTATAAATCTTATTATTCAGCCTTATAGTAATAGTTGATTTGTATGTTAATAAATGCTTTATTAACTCAACTTCATCCAGTTTTGTGACCTAATCTAAAGTGAGGACTGTTTATGCTTTATAAATCCCTTATAAATGACAATTAAAGGCTCAGTTATATTCTAAACAGGAAAAAAGAACATAAACGACATTATTCACTCATATTCATTTAAAGATACACAAATCAAACTGTATCAAATGAAAAATAAATCTTTGCAAGCTTATCTAAAATAAAATTACTGTACAGTTTAAACATTGCATCTTATTATATTGTTGAATTATTATATTGTTGTTTTTTATCCAATTTTGTTGTATTTTGACACTCCTGTTATTCAGCAATGTTTAAACTTTAAAGTGATGTTACTTTTTAGAAAAGATTGTAAAGATTATTGGTCATTTGATACTGAGCCTTTATATGTCATTTATAAGGGATTTATAAAGCATAACACTGGATGAAGTTGAGTTAATAAATCATTTATTAACATACATAGTAACCATTACTATATGCGTGAATAATAAGATATATAAACGTTGATTTCAATAGTTTATTAATCATTTACTAACTCATTCTGAATGATCTTAACTACTCTTAAATACAAATGGTTTGTAAATAATGCAATACTTAATTTAGTAATGAAAAATAAATCATTAGTAAAATATGAAAGTACAATTATTAAGCACATTATGATGTGGTTGTAAGTCAACAATACAGCATTTGTATCTGCAGTTATAAACTGCTTACTAACGTTTAATAATGTAGAGTTAGTGCTTAACAAATAATGAATTCACTAGATGCTAATGCTTAGTAAATGATTCATAGTGTGTAGTTATTATAACGTGTTACTGTTCTTGGTAATACACACTACTAATTAAAAATTAAGATTTGATATATTTATTTATAGTGGGAAATGTACTAAATATCTTCACTGAACATGATCAAATGAATTTGACTTTAAAGAAAAATTAATAATTTTGACCCATACATGTATTTTTCATTATTGCCAAAAATCTTCCTGTGCAACATAAGACTGGTTTTGTGGTCCACAAATAATACAAGTCTAGGATCAGGGAGATTTAATTAAAAGTTTAATAAAAAAAATAATGGTTTTATTCAGCAAGGATGAATAAAATTGACCAAAAGTCACAGTGAAGACTTTTATTATGTATAAAAGTGTTCTATATGTGAAAAATCATTCAGATGAATCATGGTTTCTACCAAAAAATACGAAGCAGCACTATTGTTTTTAACATTAATAATAATAATAATAATAATAATATTAAAAGTTTCTTGAGCACTGAAGACTGAAGTAATGATATACAAAATTCAGCTTTTCACAGGAAAAATCCAATTTAAAGGGAACCTATTATGAGCTTTTTACGAGTTGTAAAATGAGTCTCTGATGTCCTTAGAGTGTGTATGTGAAGTTTCAGCTCAAAATATCCCACAGATAATGTGTTATAACTCTCTGAAACTGACCCTTTTAGGCTTTGATCCAAATTGTGACTTTTTGGTGACTGTCACTTTAAATTCAAATGAGATTGCGCTCTTTTCAGAAGAGGGCGGAGCTACAAATGCCTGTGTGTCAGCATATTGGCACATTCAAAAACAAGACTAACGGTCTATGCTAATGAGGGAGAGATGGTCACTGATGGGCGGGGCTTTCCCCCTCTGATGACACAAATGGAGAATGTCAATTAAAGTGTTTCTGCAGACTGATTTTATCAAGTGTCATTATAAATAATACATTTTTACCATTAGAAGCTGGTTATATTCACAGCCTGTTGTCACATAAGTGCATTTAAACCCCTTATAAAAGTCATTTTTGCATAATAGGTCCCCTTTAAAATATATTACAATCAGTATTTCACAACATTAATGTACTTTTGATGGAATAAGCACAGTGTTGGTGAGCAAACACTGAAAACACTTAACTGACTGGCCCCAGACGTCTGAACACTATTGACTATTGATAGATGGTAGGCTTCAGCATGCAAAGAGAAACTCAGACAGAGATGAAGTCTACAGTTTGAGCGTGAACAGAGAAAGTTCTGGATGGAAATGGAGCAGAGAGGAAATAAAGCAGACGGTTGAGATGAGTAGATCAGAGTGTTTTATTCTGACGTCTCTCCTTCAGACAAGAGCTCAAGCACTTTCAGTCAGAAGAGATTTTCAGGCCATCCACATACATGGACACTGTAGGAGTTTTTAACCACAGCTGTTGATAAAAATACATGTAGGACATTTGTGGATGAGTCTCGCAAAACCCACAGCGGATTGCCCACAGCGGATTGCCAGGAACACGTCCAGGTCGGGTATATATCCAAAATCAAAGAGAGAAAAAAGAGGATGATTTTGCTTAAGGAGTCAAACAAGACTTTTAGAACTGTATTCAGAAATGTCATCAGTAGGTGTACAAATAAATTGCAAATGAAAATGCGACATATCAGTGTTATCTGATTTTGTTTTAACTATTTTAATTCATTCATTTCTGTGTGGAGTTTGCATGTTCTCCCCGTGTTGGCGTGGGTTTCCTCCGGGTGCTCTGGTTTCCCCCACAGTCCAAATACATGCGTTATAGGTGAATTGGGTAAGCTAAATTAGCCAGAGTGTGTGAGTGTTTCCCAGTACTGGATATGGCTGGAAGGGCATACGCTGCATAAAACATATGCTGGAATAGTTGGCGGTTCATTCCGCTGTGTCAACTCCTGATAATTAAGAGACTTCATTAAATTTTCAGTCATTCATTTTCCTTCGGCTCAGTCCCTTATTTAGCAAAGGTCGCCACAGTGGAATGAACCACCAACTCTTCCAATATATGTTTTATGCAATTTTATATGACCTGGGCGTCATGGTGGCGCAGTGGGTAGCAAGATCGCCTCACAGTAAGGTCACTGGTTCAAGTCCCGGCTGGGCCAGTTGGGATTTCTGTGTGGAGTTTGCATGTTCTCATCAAGTTGGCATGGGTTTCCTCTGGGTACTTCGGTTTCCCCCACAGTCCAAAGACATGCACTATAGATGAATTGGGTAAGTTAAGTTTGCCAGATTGTGTGGAGTGTTTCCCAGTTCTGGGTTAGGGCTGGAAGGGCATCCGCTGCATAAAACATATGCTGGAATAGTTGGCGGTTCAATCCCCTGTGTCAACCCCTGATAAATAAGGGACTTAATTTATATTCATTTATTTTCCTTCGGCTTACTCCCTTATTTATCAGAGGTTGCCACAGCGGATTGAACCGCCAACTATTCCAGTAAATGTTTTATGCAATTTTACATGACCTGGGTGTCACGGTGGCGCAGTGGCTAGCACGATCGCCTCACAGCAAGAAGATCGCTGGTTCGAGCCCCGGCTGGTCCAGTTGGCATTTCTGTGTGGAGTTTGCATGTTCTCCCCATGTTGGTGTGGGTTTCCTCAGGGTGCTCCGGTTTCCCCCACAGTCCAAAGACATGCGCTATAGATGAATTGTTTAAGCTAAATTAGCCAGAGTGTGTGGGTGTTTCCCAGTACTGGTATGGCTGGAAGGGCATCCGCTGCATAAGACATATGCTGGAATAGTTGGTGGTTCATTCCGCTGTGGCGACCTCTGATAAATAAGGGACTTCATTTATTTTCATTCATTCATTTTCCTTCGGCTTAGTCCCTTATTTATCAGAGGTCATCACAGTGGAATGAACCTCCAACTATTCCAGCATATATTTTATTCAATTTTATATGACTTGGGCGTCCCGGTGGCTCAGTGGGTAGCACGATCACCTCACAGCAAGGTCGCTGGTTCGAGCCTCGGCTCGTTTAGTTGGCATTTCTATGTGGAGTTTGCATGTTCTCCCCGTGTTGGTGTGGATTTCCTCCACGTGCTCCGGTTTTCCCCACAAGTCCAAACACATACGCTATAGCTGAATTGAATAAGCTAAATTGGCCGTAGTGTATGTGAGCAAAAGTGTATGGGTGATTCCCAGTGCTGGGTTGCAGCTGGAAGGGCATCCGCTGCGTAAAACATATGCTGGATAAATTGGTGGTTCTTTCCACTGTGGCGGCTTCTGATTAATAAAGGGACTAAGCTGAAAAGAAAATGAATGAATAAATATATATGAGCTGGACATGTTCTTCGAGACTCACCTTTAAAACTGCATTTGGAAAGACATTACACTGTCACTTCATGATTGTATCTCTACCAGTGAAACGAGATGTATGTTTGTTGCTGTATTGTAAATAAATCTACTTTAGTCTCATATGTTTGCATATCACAAATGATTTTTAGGCACATCTAAAGATATTGTGCAACATTATATGGTTTGTTTTTTACTAGAAAAATATACACAAACATCTCGCAAGCACAAGCAAAAAAAAAAAAAATTAAATAAAAAATCAAGACATCATCAAGTCTTCACAACATTCACAAGATCCCACATGAAAAAAATGCTGTAGTAATTTATAGTCAACACTACAGTGTTTTTGAGCCATACTATAGTAAATCTATAGTTGATATGGTAACACAACAACAGTAGTACTTGATCTGTTGTGGTAATTCTATAGTTGCTATGGTAACACAACAACAGTAGCACTTGATCTGGTGTGGTAATTCTATAGTTGCTATGGTAACACAACAACTGCAGTACTTGATCTGTTGTGGTAATTCTATAGTTGCTATGGTAACACAACAACAGTAGCACTTGATCTGGTGTGGTAATTCTATAGTTGCTATGGTAACACAACAACAGTAGTACTTGATCTGTTGTGGTAATTCTATAGTTGCTATGGTAACACAACAACAGTAGCACTTGATCTGTTGTGGTAATTCTATAGTTGCTATGGTAACACAACAACAGTAGCACTTGATCTGGTGTGGTAATTCTATAGTTGCTATGGTAACACAACAACAGTAGCACTTGATCTGGTGTGGTAATTCTATAGTTGCTATGGTAACACAACAACAGTAGTACTTGATCTGTTGTGGTAATTCTATAGTTGCTATGGTAACACAACAACTGCAGTACTTGATCTGTTGTGGTAATTCTATAGTTGCTATGGTAACACAACAACAGTAGTACTTGATCTGTTGTGGTAATTCTATAGTTGCTATGGTAACACAACAACTGCAGTACTTGATCTGTTGTGGTAATTCTATAGTTGCTATGAAAACAACGACTGTAGCAATTGATCTGTTGTGGTAATTCTATAGTTGCTATGGTAACACAACAACTGTAGTAACTGATCTGTTGTGGCAATTATGTAGTTGCTATGGTAACAACAACAACAGTAGCAATTGATCTGTTGTGATAATTCTATAGTTGCTATGGTAACACAACAACAGTAGTAATTGATCTGTTGAGATGATTCTATAGTTGCTATGGTAACAAAACAACAGTAGTACTTGATCTGTTGTGGTAATTCTATAGTTGCTATGGTAACACAACAACTGCAGTACTTGATCTGTTGTCATAATTATATAGTTGCTATGGTAACAACAACTGTAGCAATTGATCTGTTGTGGTAATTCTATAGTTGCTTTGGTAACAACAACTGCGGTAATTGATCTGTTGTGGTAATTCTATAGTTGCTATGAAAACAACGACTGTAGCAATTGATCTGTTGTGGTAATTCTATAGTTGCTATGGTAACACAACAACTGTAGTAACTGATCTGTTGTGGCAATTATGTAGTTGCTATGGTAACAACAACAACAGTAGCAATTGATCTGTTGTGATAATTCTATAGTTGCTATGGTAACACAACAACAGTAGTAATTGATCTGTTGAGATGATTCTATAGTTGCTATGGTAACAAAACAACAGTAGTACTTGATCTGTTGTGGTAATTCTATAGTTGCTATGGTAACACAACAACTGCAGTACTTGATCTGTTGTCATAATTATATAGTTGCTATGGTAACAACAACTGTAGCAATTGATCTGTTGTGGTAATTCTATAGTTGCTTTGGTAACAACAACTGCGGTAATTGATCTGTTGTGGTAATTCTATAGTTGCTATGGAAACACAACAACAGTAGTACTTGATCTGTTGGGGTAGTTCTATAGTTGCTATGGAAACACAACAACTGCAGCAATTTATCTGTTGTGATAATTCTATAGTTGCTATGGTAACAAACAACTGCATAACTTGATCTGTTGTGATAATTCTATAGTTGCTATGGTAACAACAACTGTAGCACTTGATCTGTTGTGATAATTCTATAGTTGTTATGGCAACACAACAACTGTAATAATTGATCTGTTGTGGTAATTATGTAGTTGCTATGGAAACACAATAATTGTAGGAATTGATCTTCTGTGGTAATTCTGTAGTTGCTATGGTAACAACAGCGGCAGTATTTGATCTGTAGTGGTAATTCTATAGTTGCCATGGTAACAACAACTGTAGTAACTGATCTGTTTTGGTAATCCTATAGTTGCTAAGGTAACAAAAAACCTGTAGTACTTGATCTGTTGTGGTAATGCTATAGTTGTTATGATGAGACAATAACGAAAGTAATATGATCAAATATCCCAACACTGTAGTTTTCTCCAACTATAGGATATATAATACTACAATACACCACCGTTTACTGTAGTAAAAACTAACTTATACTACAGTATTTATTACAGCTGATCAGTTTACTAAAGTTAATACTACAGTATGCTGGAGCAGTCATTAACAAAGAGTTGTAAATACTATAACATATACAGTGTAATGCACTCCACTATAGTATGGTTCAAAAACACTACAGCATTTACAATAGATTACTGTAATATATTTTGATGTGAAATGAGCAGGTTATGACTAGTGTTATCTGAACCCAAAGCAAAACATATTTACGTGATCAGAACTTCAAGCTGTAAACGGTGAAAACTATTGATTCAGGACCAAACTCTGTCACTCTTTTGGTTCAACACAAAAACCGTCAAAAAAAAGAAGAAGAAGCGCAAAACCACAGTGAAAACTGCTGGGCTGTCGGATGTAAATGAGCTGAAGTGAAATCTCAGAGTAGAGTCAGATGAAGCTGATGGTCCACTGAATGCTGGGAATGAGAGCAGACGATTGGTCCTCAGCAGAGAGAGGGAAGAATGAAAGCAGAAGACTGGACTCATGCAGAGGTCGGAAACAGCAGGACAGGAGGCTGGAGAGTCACATATGAGGAAGGCTGTCATTACCGTTCTCCAGGTTTTCATTGCTCTCGTAGCAGCCTGAATCTCGAGGAGAGTCTGCCGGCGGGACACTGCTCTCAGACAGCAGCTTCTCCTGGGAGGATTCCTCACGCTCTGGGTCACTGTTACCTGCACAAACACATACACACAACAGCTTTCACTTACACTGCAGTCTGAGTGCTTTATTAAAAGATAAAGATGATTGCTTTACTGGGACTTTGCGTGTACACTTATTATTTTAGCATTTATATGTATCCAATTATAATTGTAAAATGCTGCAAAGGAATTCAAATGATGACAAACCAAATCATGGTTACATTTGAATTTAATGAAATATACACTACACTCACTGGCCACTTTATTAGGTACACCTTACTAGTACCAGGTTGGACCTCCTTTTGCCTTCAGAACTGCCTTAATCCTTCGTGGCATAGATTCAACAAGGCACTGGAAATATTCCTCAGAGATTTTGGTCCATATTGACATGATAGTATCACACAGTTGCTTCAGATTTGTCGGCTGCACATCCATGATGCGAATCTCTCGTTCCACCACATCCCAAAGGTGCTCTATTGGATTGAGCTCTGGTGACTGTGGAGGCCATTTGAGTACCGTGAACTCGTTGTCATGTTCAAGAAACCAGTCTGAGATGATTCACGCTTTATGACATGGCGCGTTATCCTGCTGGAAGTAGTCATAGTGTGGTCATAAAGGGATGGACATGGTCAGAAACAACACTCAGGTAGGCTGTGGCATTGACACGATGCTCAATTAGTACAAATGCGCCCAAAGTGTGACAAGAAAATATCCCCCACAACATTACACCACCAGCAGCAGCCTGAACCGTTGATACAAGGCAAGATGGATCCATGCTTTCATGTTGTTGACATCTAATTCTGACCCCGAAGCAGAATCGAGCCTCATCAGACTAGGCAACGTTTTTCCAATCTTCTATTGTCCAATTTTGGTGAGCCTGTGTGAATTGTAGCCTCAGTTTCCTGTTCTTAGCATATTTTCTCTTTTTCGGAACAGTACTCTGTAAACCCTAGAGATGGTTGTGCGTGAAATCCCAGTAGTTCAATTGGCTGATTAGAAATTTGTGCTAAGGAGTAGTTGGACAGGTGTACCTAATAAAGTGGCCGGTGAGTGTACTTTTATTGAGGTGTGACAATATACTATTTGAAATAAACATTTTCCCTTTGTGGCTTAGTATACATATTTATTATGTTTGTTGTTTATTTTTAATTTTTATATATTCTTATTTACTATTATTATTATTATTATTCATTCATTTTCCTTTGGCTGGGTCCCTTTATTAATCTGGGGTCGCCACAGCGGAATCAATCGCCAACTTATCTTTTAGTGATTGTGCTACCCACTGCGCCCCGTGCTGCCTATTATTATTATCATTTTACAAAAACTTGTTTAGGAGCATGTTTGTGATAACATTTATTTTATTAGGAATTTTTTTTATTTAAATATAAAATTTATTTTAAGATTAAACTCTTGTCTTGATGTTATATTTTATTAGATTATATAAAGATTTTAGATTAATTATAGGTTCAGGTTATTCCGAGTCACATGACCTTCAGAAATAATTCTGCTTAATAAGCTCTTAATAATAAGCTGCTTGAGAAACCTGTGTGTGCATGTGTGTCTTACTGTCACACTCCTGCAAGAGCTCTACAGCGGTCAGCAGCACAGCTCTGTGTTGAGGGTCCCTGATGTTCAGCTCATCCAGATCTTCCTCCTCCAGCAGCTTGAACGTGTCCAAATCCTCATAGCCGTTAAACAGGAACGTAGGCATGTGCTCCTGCAGACCATCAACATCTGTTAGCATCAACTTTAACTTAATTACAGTCATTTTGCTTCATAAAATAATGCAAACTACAGTGGTTGAGAAAGCTTAACATGCTGCAATTTAAGAAAACACATGCAATATCAACGCCAGCAAATTAAGACAAGGTTTTCAGTTTGACAGCACACATGCTGCAAATCCTCACAACGCAAACACATTTTTAAATATTGTGCTGCATTTTCTCACAACGCAAAGAATTTAGGAAAACAAGCTGTATTTTCGCACAACATTTTCAAATAGCATGGAACACAATGGAAATGTTTCAAGGGGACCCTAAAACGTGACGGTCACATTTTACAATAACGTTTCATTAGTTAATATTAGTTTATGTATTTACTAACATGAATGAATAATAGATGATACTTGTACAGCACTTATTAATAATCATAGTTCAACATTTACTAATCAGTGTTGCCAGACGTACGATAATTATCCTATTTGTACGATAATTTCGACCTCTGTACGATGTACGATCAATAATAAAAAAAATCCTATAATGTACGATAATTTCAGAAATGTATGGCATTTAAAATGAGTTTCATTGTAATCTTAGGGCTTCTATACTGATATATTGATAGCTGCATCTTGTGTCTACTGTCTGTGACAGGAGAAGGTGGAGTTAGACACGTTTTCTATCATCTTACGTTACATCTTCTCAGCCAATCAACGTGGAAAATGGCTCTCTCTCACGAGTTAACGTTCCTGCTGCGCGAAGTGTTGCCAGATTTTTTTGCATTTCGGCGGGTTTTGGATAGTTTTTGGGCTGGAATCAGTCAGCTACATCTGGCAACACTGTCTGCGCGCGGCCGTGCATCAGTCGTTTTCAAGTTGAGGTTAATCGTTTAAGCAGTAAAGTTTTAGCAGTAAAGTAGTGCTGAAAAGGAAGGTGAGAAGAACAGGGGAGTTTGCCCTTGATGTTCTCGTTTTTCCCAATTCAAATGCATCATGTAAACGTGTTTTTTCAAAGTAAATCTCATCAAAACAAAGTCACAAGATCGGCTCGTTACAGATCCTCTGGATGGGCTCGTGGTGCACACCTCAGACTAGTGTGTTAAAAATTCGGGAGGGTGCTCTGCTTTCAAGCCAACCAGCATTATGTTGCGCTCCATGAATCCCTCAACATCTGACAACACACGCAGTTACTCGATGACAGAGACTCGGAGGTGGAGTTTGAACCTTCCCACTAAGGTACGCCTAGTTTTTTTTTACGTATTGTGGTAATACGCACGCTGTGTCAAAACGCTACTTGTCTAGATAATATGTGTATACTCTCCGTTTGACTTGTGTACGATAATTTTTCTGCAAATACGATAATTTTGAGGTTCTGGTTCGATACTTTCACATTTCCAATCTGGCAACACTGTTACTAATGCATTATTAAAATCAATGCTGCGCTTGGTAACATTAGTCAATGCACCGTGAGTTAACATGAACTAACAATGAACAACTGTATTTTCATTACCTAACATTAACAAAGACTAATAAATACTGTAATAAATGTATTGTTCATTGCTTGTTCATGTCAGTAAATACATTAACTAACATTAGCTAATGGAACCTTACTGTAAAGTGTCACCAAAAAAATTAATAAATAAATAAAAGAAATAATAGTAAATTCATAGAAAATAATAGTAAATAATAACAGGCTGTCTGCAGGTTTCTATGAATTATATTTAATACTTTATTCAGACCTTTTTAATACCACACCGAATAAAATGTAGGACCAATTGTATAGTATAATTTTCAAACCAAAAAAAATAAATAAATCACACAATACAACTAATCAATAACCATCCTTAACTTGCTTTATTGTATATAGAAAGAGTAAAAACCTCAAAACTCTGATTTATCAAAGGTTGCCACAGCGAAATGAACCGCCAACTATTCTGACATACAGTTGAATTCAGAATTATTAGCCCCCCTTTGATTTTTTTCTTCTTTTTTTAAATATTTCCCAAATGAGGTTTAACAGAGTAAAGAAATTTTCACAGTATGTCTGATAATATTTTTTCTTCTGGAGAAAGTCTTAATTGTTTTATTTCGGCTAGAATAAAAGCAGTTTCTAATTTTTTAATAACTATTTTAAGGTCAAAATTATTAGCCCCTTTAAGCTAATTTCTTTTTCAATAGTCTACAGCAGGGCTATTCAATTGGCGGCCCAAGACAATTTGTTCCGGCCCTCCAAATAGTGTGACCAAAACTCAAAAATAAATTTAGTTCAGTCGAAAATCGGCCACTATAGTTATGAAGTGACGTGTGTCTGTTCAATACAGCACGAGCTGTGCAGAGCGCGAGTCACCTGACATTATGTGAGTGGCGTGAGCAGCCGAAAACATGAATATGTTTGTAGAAAAGGCCTTTTGTACAATGCACTGATATCGTTATTAGGGAATAGCTGATTTCACTATTAACTGCGCTTTAATTCGTCACGGTTAATTAATCGTAAAGGCTTCTGTTGCACGGAATGAAACTGCTGCAATTGAACAAAGTTATGCCAAGTTGCCAACTATGCGCTAGTTTAAAGTTTCAAGCTTGTACACAGAGGCTAATACGCACGCACACAGGATTAATTATAGCAGTGGGCTGTACCCATATCACGTCTTTTCTGCATGCAAGTTTGTTATTTCTAATGTAAGAATATATGCCAATATGCAGGCGCAAGCGGAGCAACGGACTGGTGGCTTTCTGGGCCCATGTAGTAGAAAACATCTCATGCTGTAGTGGTCTGTTTTTTCAGAGTGTGGTCATTTTCTCTCTTCCTCTCTATAAACACACACATAATTGTGTAACCCTATAAGCACAGAAAAACCTTCAGCATTAAAACTATTACTAATGAAAATGTCTTTTAAAGGTTTTTTAGTATTAGTGATGTCCAGATCCAAATCCAGCTAATATAAAGCTTAAATTTACATTAGACGTGATAACCGTGAAACCATGATTGTTCTTCAGACTATATAATCGTACAACCAAAATCTATAATTGTTGCATCCATAATTGTTATGCAGTTCAAAACACAACATATGAATGTGTCTGAATGTAGAAGAAGCCTACTTAAGCAATACACTGATTTTGTTGTGCTCTGAAATACAACATTTGAATGTTTGTTAAAAATAGCCACATTGTACAGTGCAGTGATGTTATGTAGTTTCAGAACAGTGGCGGCTGGTCAATAGAGGGCGCTGGGGCGCCGCCCCCCCCCTTCAAGTTAGACCCCTTTAATACGTTAATGTTTATTATCACAAATATTAACAAAGTAAATTGATTTAATTCTAACATTCTAACATTTATTGTAGTCATACTAACATTTATTGAAAAAAAAAGTATTAACAATATTTTTTCATATGTGTGCGGGGCGCCGGACTAATGAGTGTCTATGTAGGTACACAAACTTTTGCAATGCACGTGATATGACGATAAGCTCTAATTGGCCTGATTTAAATTGTCTTTGGGGCGCAGCTAATCATATTTGTTTTTATATGATTGGCCTTATGTGATTGGACCATTCTCACCAAAGAGCTTAGAATGCAATTTCTCGAGATGAAGGAAAATTCCGTTGTATCTTTGCAAAGATATCCGTTCACAAGGCGTTTGGATGAAGAAAAAAAAAAGAATCAAAAAGCTTGTACCAGATCGACCGTCTTTGCAAATTCACCAGTAGTCAAGTGATGGCGAGCGCGCAAATATTCGGGGCTTTTCCAGCACTTGTTATGACAAACGGAGTTGGCCGGCAGGTTCATGTAAGTCATACCTTTTACTATTTCCGTGTTTGCTGTTTCAAACAGCATGACGCAAGAGAGGCTGAATGCATTGGCTATGCTGTCAATAGAGAAGACACTGGTGACTGAGATGACTGACTTTAACGGTTATTGAGAAATTTGCAAGCCAGAAGAAAAAAAGGAGAGCATAATTTATTTTCAAGTAGTGCTACTGGCCAGTGATTAGGCAACATTTGTTTGTGTGTGCGTGTGTGTGTGTTTACTGATTATCTTGATTACTTCATTACTGACAATAAATCAAAATTGAACTAAAATGAACTGATTTGTGATGCATTTATTGTATGCTTTAGTCATATTTTTGTTTTTTGATACATCACCTGAAAAATGGCTTTTACACTCTGACTTTACCAACAGTTAGATTTTTTTCTGGTGTTTGCGCCCCCCCCCCCCCCCCCCCCCCCCCCCCCCCCCCCCAAAAATTTTTTAACACCAGCCGCCACTGTTTCAGAATACAATATATTTACATTTTAATGTAGAAAAAGCCAACGTGGGTGTCTTAAGGAGCAAAAATACAGCATATGGGCTCTTAAATTGCTGTTGTGTCATCACTCATATTGCAAGTCATATCTCTCCGGCCCTTCGTTTGGGATGCTTTTCATGAACTGGCCCCCATGACAAACTAATTGAATAGCCCTGGTCTACAGAACAAACCATCATTATACAATAACTTGCCTAATTACCTAACCTGCCTAGTTAACCTAATTAACCTAGTTAAGCCTTTAAATGTCACTTTAGGCTGTATAGAAGTGTTTTGAAAAATATCTAGTAAAATATTATTTACTGTCATCATGGCAAAGATAAAATAAATCAGTTATTAGAAATGAGTTATTAAAACTATTATGATTAGAAATGTGTTGAAAAAATCTTCTCTCCCTCAAACAGAAATTGGGGGAAAAATGAACAGGGGGGCTAATAATTCTGACTTCAACTGTATGTTTTACGCAGTGGATGTCCTTCCAGCTGCAACCCAGTAATGGGAAACACCCATACACACTCACATTCACACACACATACACTACGGACAATTTAGTTTATTCAATTCACCTATAGCGCATGTCTTTGAACTGTGGGGGAAAGCGGAGCACTCGGAGGAAACCTACGCCAACATGGGGAGAACATCCAAACTCCACACAGAAATGCCAACTAACCCAGCCGAGACTCAAACCAGCAACCTTCTTGCTGTGAGGCAACAGTGCTAACCACTGAGCCACTGTGCCACCCTAATATTAATAATAATTGGGATGCAGCAGAATCATCGGTCACCAGTCAGACCGGTCATGCGAAAAAACGTCCGATTCCAATCCCTGGCCTGTCGATCGATGCGTGTCTAGTTCTTTATTTGCTAATGTACGGGTTGATGCAGCTGTCATAAGCAATTTTAGATCCTTGCCAGCGTGTATTTTATTAAGTTCCGCCTATTTCGTTGTGGGTGAACAATAAACAAAAAAATTACTTTTGCGGTTTGTTGAAACTACTTAATTAAAATAAGCTGAGACAACACAACTCTTGAGGGTTTTATTTAGGAAAACTTAATTGTTTTATGTTTAATCCACTTAAATTTGTAAAAACTAATAAGTTAGCTTAATTTCTTCATGTTGTCTCAACACAAGTCTCATTGTGTGGAACCCAGCACTTTTTACAGTGCAGATTTCAAAACAGAAACACAGGGTCGGTTCAATTGCATTTTAAAGTCTATTTTTAAGACTAAATGTTTTTACTAAATGTTTTATTTGGGAATTTAAGGATGTAAAAAAAGAAAAGAAAAAAAAAAGTTACATTTCACTTTAGACAATGCATTTACTAATGTTAACAAATGAGATCGTACTGCATAGTGTTACCATACAATCCTACATCGATACGGCATATAATGATACTGCAAACAACAAAATCTAGCTAATGCATCAGAAAGTGAGGTGATGAACTGAATGTGCTGTTATTGAGTCTTTGTCATTACTTTGAGGCTGATGCGCTCCAGCAGGTCCTCCACAGAGGTGGGTTTTGGAGGGCGGCTCTTCCTCCTCTTCTTCACGCTGCGTTTGGGTTTCTCCTCTTCTTCGTTCAGGACGTCCACATAGATGAACTTAAATGTTCCCACCTTGTTGTTCAGCAGCCCCATCCACGTTCCCATCGGCGGCTTACTGATGATGGCGATCACATCTCCTCTCTGATAGACACACACACATAGAAACACACATTAGAGACACATAGGTGCATTAGAGACAGGGCAGCAGCAGAGATACAATCATGGTTAAAAGTATTGGCATTCTAGGTAAATATTAGCAACGAAGAGTGTGAAATAAATTAATTTTGTTAATTCTTTATATCTTTCTTTTATCTGCATGTACTTAATCTGATGCTGCCGTCTGATTTTGAAATAAATATTGTTCTCCAATACACAGTGGGCAAAATTAATGGCACCCTTTTTATTCAATACAATAAAAAATGTTGGGCTGTATAAACCCAATGAGTCTGGGTCAAATATGGACAAACTCTGTGTTTAATTAATTTCGTAAAATAAATTGAAATGACATTTTTACTGTTGTGTTTTTGGCATATTTGATCCAGCATTGGTTTAAAACATTCCAGCATTTTTGGAGTGTTATTTTCTGCTCTTCCCTTTGCAAAGAAAACAGCTCTGAGATTTCGCCTATAATGCCTGAAGAGGTTGGAGGAAAGAGTTTACAGAATATTTGTCCATACAGAATCCCTCCAGATCTCTCAGGTTCTCTGTTCCATGTTGGTCCTCTTTTATGGGGTTACATTTGAGACACAATTCACACGATATTGTTATGTGCTCAGAATTGTTTATGCATATGTAACAAACCATTTTGTGCACTCAAAACATGATCTTTTGAGTGCAGAATGGTTAACATGCATGCAACAAGCCATTTTTTCATACCCAAAACATGATCTTTTGCACACAAAATAGTTAATGCGGGTGCATCAAGCCATTTTCCCACTCAAAGTATGATATTTTGTACACAGAATTGTGTAACGTGGGTGTAACAAGCTATTTTGCTCACTCAAAACATGATCTTTTGCATGCAGTATTTTTAACGCGCGTGTAACAAGCCATTTGGCCCAATCAAAACATGATCTTTCACATGCAAAAAACTTAACATGCATGCAACAAGTTATTATCCACACTCAAAACATGGTCTTTTGAACGCAGAATTGTTAACACATGTGCAACTAGTCATTTTTGCCCTATAACAGAATTTTTTTTGCCTAAGAATTGTTAATGTAACAAACCATTTTGTGCACTTAAAACATGATATTTTGCATGCAGAATTGTTAATGCAGGTGTAACAAATCATTTTGCGCACTCAAAACAATCTTTTGCACACAAAATTGTTAATGTGGGTCTAGCAAACCATTTTGTGCATGGTTTTTTGCATGGAGAATTGTTAACACGCATGCAACAAGCCATTTTCCGCGCTTTTGTGCAAAGAATTGTGTCGGAAATCTACCCCCATACACTTTCAGGTGGCTACTGGGCTAAACAATAAAGTTTGGACTGCTTGAATAACATCTGTGTTAACTGATTTGCAAAATGATGGAGAAAATGTGTCAACCCAATGAGAATGGGTTTCCACATTTGCAAGACATGTCTTCTGCTCTGGGGTGCGTTTCCCAAACAACGACGTAACTCGCGGCTGAACTATCATAGTTCGATGAATCGTTTGGGGAAAGAACTATGTAGTGACGAGTGTTTCCCAAAACCCGTAGTTTCTCTGTCACAGATCCATCGCTTGAACCACGTTAGTTATGACGTAAAACGCCCATAATCATGCTCTTAACGGGGTGGACCAGCTTCTTTAGAGAACAACCCCACCATTTATTTGTGCTAATTATATTGTTTTACACAAACACGCATTTAAAATAAAATCCAATATTAGTTTTGGTAAAAACATGCACTCGCTTTCCATATATGTAAATGGCACATATAGGGCCTGTGTTTGCTTCACTAATATAATTGAGAAGTTGAACATATTCTATTCTAAAACAAAAAAACACTTACAAAAGCTCACACTATTCTAATATCATAAATCATATCAATAAATAAATAATGAGGCTATTTATTATAAATATATTTACTTTAAAAATAATATTAATGATGATGATAATGATGATGATGATGATGATTATTATTATTATTATTATTTAGGATATTGTTTATTTATTAAAAAAAAAATACAATTTGACACATGCAAACCACAGCAGAAAGTTCTAACCAACAGACCCATGTCATATACAGCAGAGAAACTTAATAAATAACCCACTATGAAATAAAAGAATTAACGTATGCTATGTTTTTTATTTTCACAAGCTTTGGAGACGTACTGTAACATAATTTCCGCTTTTAAATATACCTTTAGCTTTCGCCATGAGGCTGTGTTCAAAATGATATCAATGTTTTCAAAGTGCACTGTGAAGGGAGCACAGTTGTAAACATGAAGACCGCTAAAACTAAACTGTAAAAATACTTTGAAAGCAAATTACAAGTAAGAGAGACGAACTTAATGCTTTTTTATTTTTAATAATTCCAACTTTGAATGTTAGAATGTTCTAAATGAGTAGGGCATAGGGGGGATAAGTGGGAATAGAACACAGCCAGGAACTATGCTTTTAACTACAGCTCCAGAGGTGTCGTTTCAAGTGCTCAAGTTTGCGATGCAGTTTGCGAATGTTCGTTGGAACAATGGATTTGGGAAACAGCAAATCAACGAACTATGTTTGTAACGACGGAACTTGCGACCTTAGTTGGCTAACGATGGTTTTGGGAAACGCACCCCAGTTGGGATAGTGATGATGAAAATGGAGTCGATCCTGGTTTTTGTTAACCAAGTCAAAGCAAACAAGAAAAACTGTAATGCGGGTGCAAGAACCATTTTGCACACTTAAACATGATTGTTAACGCATGTGCAACAAGCCATTTTACACACGTAAAACATGATCTTTTGCCCACAGAATTGTTAACACGGGTGTAACAAGTCATTTTGCACACTTAAAACATGATCTTTTGTGCACAGAATTGTTGACATGGGTGTAACAAACCATTTTTACACACTCAAAACATGATATTTTGCGCACAGAATTGTTAAAGCATGTGGAACAAGCCATTTTGAGTCTGGTTTATCTTAAGGGTTTTTTTTTTCTTCACTTCCGTCAATTGGTGAAGTTTGTTCATCGCCACTGTCGCCACTAGCTTGCTTGGTTGGTTTGGGACTGCGCATCGTTGGATCTGCTCTTCAGTGTTTGAGTTTTTTAGCAGTGACATTTACAGTACACCGGACTAAACTTCAACTCTGAAAACTGGACTACAGCAGTTTCAGTTTACTAGAACTTCATTATGTTAAGCTGCTTTGACACAATCTACATTGTAAAAACTTGTCAAAACATGATCTTTTGCACGCAGAATTGTTAACACGCATGCAACAAGCCATTTTCCGCGCTTTTGTGCAAAGAATTGTGTCGGAAATCTACCCCCATACACTTTCAGGTGGCTACTGGGCCAGTCATGGCAGAACTTAACTTTTGAGGATCGTTTTGGATCATTTCCACACTCAAAAAATGACTTTTGCAGCTTGTTGAATTGTATTTAAAATGAGTTGAAACAACACAATTCGTACATTTTTTTTGGGATAACTTAATTGTTTTATGTGCAATCCACCTAAATTTGTAAAAACGATTACGTTAACTTAATTGATTTGTGTTCAACAACATAAAATAATTGTGGAACCCAGCATTTTGTCAAGCTCAATGATATTTTACTACAGTTGAAGTCAGAATTATTAGCCCCCCTGAATTATAAGCCCCGTTTATTTTTTTCCCCAATTTCTGTTTAACGGAGTGAAGATTTCTTCAACACATTTCTAAACATAATAGTTTTAATAACTCATCTCTAATAACTGATTTATTTTATCTTTGTCATGATGACAGTAAATAATATTTTACTAGATATATTCAAGACACTTCTATACAGCTTAAAGTGACATTTAAAGGCTTAACTAGGTTAATTAGGTTAACTAGGCAGGTTAGGGTAGTTAGGCAAATTATTGTATGATGATGGTTTGTTCTGTATACTATCGAAAAAATATATAGCTTAAAGGGGCTAATAATTTTGACCTTAAAATGGCTTTTAAAAAATTAAAAACTGCTTTTATTCTAGCCAAAATAAAACAAATAAGACTTTCTCCAGAAGAAAAGATATTATCAGACATACTGTGAAAATTTCCTTGCTCTGTTAAACATCATTTGGGAAATATTTAAAAAAGACAAAAAAATTAAAAGGGGGGCGAATAATTCTGACTTCAACTGTACGTGTCTCAAAACTATACTCTTCTATTGCTTTTCCTCATTACGATGGATGAATAACAGAATTTGTCTATACTGTTGATGCTGGATGCTGAGTGTCACCTTGAGTTTGAGTGAGTCTGTGTCATATGGGCTCGGGGTGAAGTCTGTGTGAACGAGCGCTCTACCACAGAACGGTCCTCTGTACGGCAGCTCATCTTCATCTCCATCCTCTGACTTCACACTCTCTCGGTTACTGGCAGAGGAGTCTGTTGTGCTGACTGTCTGACCACCTGACCAAAAAATAAACCACTTTAAACAGTCAACTGACAAATAATACAAATAACACACACAGTTAACACATGCACACACACATATAAACACACACACACACACACACACACACACACACACACACACACACACACACACACACACACACACACACACACACACACACACACACACACACACACACACACATATAAACACAAACACACACACTTACTCATGGAGCTCTGTCCGCTGAGCGAGCTCCTCAAACTCTCCACTGATCCTCCAGCCTTCAGCTTGGGTTTCTCCAGAGAGTCTGTGTCTGTGTGAGGAGACTGAGGGCTGCTGGGAGCTCTGCTGGGGCTCGACTGAAACACACACACACACACGCATGCAAGTCAACACAGCTGACAACAGAGGGCACAAGACTCCTATGAATCAAGACTGCATTCTAGTAAAGGGAAACATTTCTGTCATCATTTACTCCAAAACCGTTTGAGTTTCTTTCTTCTGTTGAACACAAAAGAAGATAATTAGAAGAATGTTGGAAACTAGTAGCCATTGACTTAATATTTTGTTTTCCTACTTAGATTTTCAAGGGCTACCGATTTCCAACATTCTTCAAAATATGATGTTTTATTAATAAAGTTTGGGAGGAGCATGCTCTGATAATTAACCTGATTAAGACGAGCACAATTAGTAATCAACCAACTCTGTATATATCTTTCTCTGTATATTGTAATCTTTCCTAGAGAGATTACAATAATGATATTTTTCACCCTAATTTCCTTTTTATCCAAGCCTAAATCACACATATATGGAAAGCTTACTATGCTAATACATTAAAGGGCACCTATTTTACCATTTTTTAAAGATTTAATATGAATATTAATGGTTCTTCTGAGTGTGCCAGTTTAGGTTCAGTTCAAAACACAATTCAGATTTTTTATTATGATGTGTTAAACAGTGTCATTTTGGGGGCGTTTACACAGCTCGCTGTTTTAGGGACGTGTTGCTTCACATGAAAATTTGTTTCGACTTCCCGCCCAACTTAACAAGAGGGCGGAGCCAAGAGCTCCCCCGCTTTGTGTATAGCAACAGACAGACAGACAGAGAGAAGCAACATGAGTGAGAGGACCAGCATTCAGCTGTACATGTACGACTCGGACACAGACCAAGCAGAGACTACAAAATCATTTGTGTCTTTGTATAGTTTACAGCCAACTGTGTGCTAGTTTAAAGCTCCGAGCTTGTGCACCGAGACTAATAACCAAGCACACTGAATTAACTTTGACTGAAGGGCATCAGACACCGGATGCGCCGCATAGAGCCGCGACACGGCACACCAGACGCGCACATTCGCATGTTATTTAAAATGAAACTATTCAGATAACGCTCTGTGGCGCGACAGAAATATGAACAGTGTCCTGAGTCGTGGCTGGGCGCCGTGGACAGCCGCCGACTTGCGGCGCCGTTGTGTGTACCCTGATAGAAACCTATGTTTAGAATTCTGAAATGCATGGCGGTGCGGTGCACGTCGCCGAACGGCGCTTCTGGTGTGCGACCTGCTTAAGGCAAGTTCGTTATTTCCAATGGAACACGCACGTGGACACGCACATGAGGCAACGCGCTCGCACTTTCCAGCTGCACCTAGTTAAGATGACAGGGAGCTTCTGTGACCGCGGGAAATGCAAACCGCTGAAGTTTAAGAAAGACACAATGAAAAGTACACATGTAGCCAAACCCACCTAAAGCTACAAACACTGGCGCCTAGAAGAGCGATACGTGGTGAAGGTTGATCTTGTGTTGAGCCCCATGAGCCTTACATCTAAAAATAGAGCAAGGGTGTTTCTTTGGTGACGTCGCTTTGACTCACAGGCTGAAAATGGCGGACATGAAAACAAACTGAGCATATGGTAATGCGTGCCTGTCAATCAATATTGGTGGGCGGGGGGACCGCACTCCTACGTCAAGTTGCGGTCGATCTCAAAACCGCTCCAATTGGTCCACCGTTTTTATGTTGTTAAATTGAAAAAAAAAGGACTGAGTGTGTTTATATCACCCCAATATGACGGTCTATACACTACACCTACACATATGTCTGTCCAAACAGCTTAAAAAGTAGATTTTTCACCATAGGTGCCCTTTAAGAAGGCTACTACGTTAAGAAGGCTTTATGTTTATGTTTTTGCTTTGTAGATCAAAAATGGCAGCCCCTTTTGACTTGCAGTAACTCATCTTGATGTGGGGATCTAAAACTGTTTATATATGCTCCTTTCATTAAAAACCAATTACCATTAATCTGTATAATCACCTGCTCTGATGGAGAGGAGCTGTATTTCTTGGATATGCGTTTCCTCATGGTCTCTTTAACAGATTTCACCTTCTTGCCCAGAGAGATACGGGACGGTGTTGGAGATCTGGATGAATCTCTCAGGCTGATTTCACCGTTTTCATTCTGCAGGACACACAGGACAGAATGAACACGCTCACATTTATCTCTGATCATGAAGAATGATGTAAAAGAAGTACATCTGAGTATATTTTCCAGATCAATCTGAACTCACTGTAGGGTCGGAGCTGCTGCTGCTCATGTACACTGATCGGCTTGTCAGATCAAATCCTCCAAAACTACAAGTTCTCTGTGACATACAGAACAGAAGTAAATAAATAACAACAAACAAATATTTATTTTATTTTTCCATTTCAAAGCTTGAAAGCATGGAAAACAATCCAAAATATTAAATAATACAATATACAATAAATGTTAGAATTTTTGGAAAAGATGAAAAATAAATAAATAAAACAAAAATAAATAAATAAAATTGTGTAGTTTGTGTCATTTCGGAGATTGACAATACCCTGGGACTGGCAAGAAATAATAATAATAATAATAATAATAATATATATATATATATATATATATATATATATATATATATATATATATATATATATATATATATATATATATATATATAATAATACATAAAATATGTAATTAAGTAAATAAATAAAAATTTGTAGCTTGTGTCATTTTGACATCACCCTGGGACTGGCAAGAAATAATATAAAAATAAAATAATATAAATAAATACATAAAAATAATAACATAAATAAATAAACAAACAAGTAAATAAATAAATAAATAAGTTACATTGTTTTTAGTTTGTGTCATTTTGGAGCTTGACTTCACCCCTGGATGGGCAAGAATATACATAAATTTAGAAAGAGAATATATAAATATATAAATAGAATATATATAAATAAAATAAAATAAATAAATACAGACATATTAGATTTTTGTCATTTAGGAGTTTAGCATCAAACTGTGACAAATAAAATAAAAGTTACTTTTTGTTCTTTTGGAGCTTGATATTTTGCAATATGAACAAATAACATAAAAGAAAATAAAAATAAATATACATGAATAAATAAATGAATTAAATTACAAATATTTTTTCCATTTTGAAGCTTGACATTTGAACAAAACAAAACAAAACAAAACACAAAAACCAAAAAAACAAAACACAAAAGAAAAAAACAAAACAAAACAAAACACAAAAACCAAAAAAACAAAACACAAAAGAAAAAAACAAAACAAACAAAAAAACAAAATAAAAATAAAACACAAAAAACCCAACCCAACAAAAAAAAAGAACAAAACAAAAAAACTAAATAAAAAAACAAAACAAAACAAATAAAAACAAAAACAAAACACAAAAAAACCCAACACAACAAAACAAAAGAACAAAAAACAAAACAAAACAAAACACAAAAAACAACACAACAAAACAAAAGAACAAAAAAACAAAACAAAACACAAAAAACAACACAAAAGAACAAAAAAACAAAACAAAACACAAAAAGCAACACAACAAAACAAAAGAACAAATAAAAACAAAAAACAAAACACAAAAAAAACCTAACACAACAAAACAAAAGAACAAAACAAAACAAAAAAACAAAATAAAACCAAAACACAAAAAACCCAACCCAACAAAACAAAAGAACAAAACAAAACAAAAAAACTAAATAAAAAAACAAAACAAAACAAAATAAAATAAAAAACAAAACACAAAAAAACCCAACCCAATAAAACAAAAGAACAAAACAAAACAAAACAAAAAAACTAAATAAAAAAACAAAACAAAACAAAACAAATAAAAACAAAAAACAAAACACAAAAAAACCCAACACAACAAAACAAAAGAACAAAAAACAAAACAAAACAAAACACAAAAAACAACACAACAAAACAAAAGAACAAATAAAAACAAAAAAAAAAAAACACAAAAAAACCCAACACAACAAAACAAAAGAACAAAAAAACAAAACAAAACAAAACACAAAAAACAACACAACAAAACAAAAGAACAAAAAAACAAAACAAAACAAAACACAAAAAACAACACAACAAAACAAAAGAACAAAAAAACAAAACAAAACACAAAAAACAACACAAAAGAACAAAAAAACAAAACAAAACACAAAAAGCAACACAACAAAACAAAAGAACAAATAAAAACAAAAAACAAAACACAAAAAAAACCTAACACAACAAAACAAAAGAACAAAACAAAACAAAAAAACAAAATAAAAACAAAACACAAAAAACCCAACCCAACAAAACAAAAGAACAAAACAAAACAAAAAAACTAAATAAAAAAACAAAACAAAACAAAACAAAATAAAAACAAAACACAAAAAACCCAACCCAATAAAACAAAAGAACAAAACAAAACAAAACAAAAAAACTAAATAAAAAAACAAAACAAAACAAAACAAATAAAAACAAAAAACAAAACACAAAAAAACCCAACACAACAAAACAAAAGAACAAAAAACAAAACAAAACAAACACAAAAAAACAACACAACAAAACCAAAAGAACAAACAAAACAAAAAAAAAAAACACAAAAAAACCCAACACAACAAAACAAAAGAACAAAAAAACAAAACAAAACAAAACACAAAAAACAACACAACAAAACAAAAGAACAAAAAACAAAACAAAACACAAAAAACAACACAAAAGAACAAAAAAACAAAACAAAACACAAAAAGCAACACAACAAAACAAAAGAACAAATAAAAACAAAAAACAAAACACAAAAAAAACCTAACACAACAAAACAAAAGAACAAAACAAAACAAAAAAACAAATAAAAACAAAACACAAAAAACCCAACCCAACAAAACAAAAGAACAAAACAAAACAAAAAAACTAAATAAAAAAACAAAACAAAACAAAACAAAATAAAAACAAAACACAAAAAACCCAACCCAATAAAACAAAAGAACAAAACAAAACAAAACAAAAAAACTAAATAAAAAAACAAAACAAAACAAATAAAAACAAAAACAAAACACAAAAAAACCCAACACAACAAAACAAAAAACAAAAAAACAAAACAAAACACAAAAAACAACACAACAAAACAAAAGAACAAATAAAAACAAAAAACAAAACACAAAAAAACACAACACAACAAAACAAAAGACAAAACAAAACACAAAAAACAACACAACAAAACAAAAGAACAAATAAAAACAAAAAACAAAACACAAAAAAACACAACACAACAAAACAAAAGACAAAACAAAACACAAAAAAACACAACACAACAAAACAAAAGACAAAACAAAACACAAAAAAACTAACACAACAAAACAAAAGAACAAAACAAAACAAATAAAAACAAAATACAAAACACAAAAAACACAACAAAACAAAAGAACAAAACAAAACACAAAAACAAAACACAACAAAAGAAAACAAAAAAGCAAAACAGAACAAAACAAAAAACTAAAACAGCAAAGCAAAACAAAAAAACAAAAAACTAAACAAAAACTAAAAGCAAAACAAAACAAAAAAGCAAAGCAAAACAAAACAAAACAAAAAAGCAAAACAAAAAGGCAAAGCAAAACAAAAAAAGCAAAACAAAACAACAAAACAAAAAAGCAAAACAAAAAGGCAAAACAAAACAAAAAAGCAAAACAAAAAAGGCAAAACAAAACAAAAAAGCAAAACAAAACAAAACAACAAAACAAAAAAGCAAAACAAAAACAAAACAAAACAGCAAAGCAAAACAAAACAAATCAACAAAAAGCAAAGCAAAACAAAAGCAAAACAAAAAAGCAAAACAAAAGCAAAACAAAAAAGCAAAGCAAAAGCAAAACAAAAAAGCAAAACAAAAGCAAAACAAAAAAGCAAAGCAAAACAAAACAAAAAAGGAAAACAAAAACAAATCAAAACATAAAAAGCAAAGCAAAACAAAACAATAATAAGCAAAGCAAAAAAAAAGCAAAACAAAAACAAAACATAAAAAGCAACGCAAAACAAAACAATAAAAAGCAAAGCAAAAAAAAGCAAAACAAAACAAAAAAAGCATGACAAAAACAAAACAAAACATGAAAAGCAAAGCAAAACAAAACCAAACAAACCAAAAAAAGCCAAGCAAAACAAAACAAAGCAAAAAAGTATAACAAAACAAAAAAGCTAAACAAAAAACAAAAACAAATCAAAAGCAAAGCAAAGCAAGACTTTCTTTTGTCATTTTTGTCATTTTAAACTAAACTAAACTAAACTTTGTAACTCTGTCATTTTTGAGCTAAGGGGCACTCCGGGACATACAGTATAAACCAAATAAAAACAAACAGTAATAATGGTAATAATAATGGTAATATTACTCACCCCATGGTAGTTGGCTGGGTTGAGTGCTCTCCTCATCTCCCCATCGGTCACCGAGCGGGACATCCTGGGTTCCAGCTCCCCGTCTGCCTCAGAGAAGGAGGATCCGCTGCCTCCATCCAGCCCAGAGCCCTGTCCCGCAGGCCCCGCCGGCGCCTCCAGACCCTGAGCGCTGCAGGATTTACTGAAGGCCCTGAAGAGCCGCTGGCCGCTGCTGCTGGTGTCCAGACTGCTGGAGGACGGGGACGTGCTCAAACTGTCCAGAGAGAGCTGCTCCTGGACCCCCGCTTCACGCTTGTGGACCCCCGAATACAGAGAGACCCCCTCACCTGACGGAGACGCCTCCAAACTTAACACATCTGGAAAATCAACAGTCTGATTACAGCTTTTGCACAGTTATTATAATACCTTTATTCATTCATTTTCCCTTCATCATCAGGGGTCCCCACAGTGGAATGAACCGCTAACTTATCCGGCACACTGTATGTTTTACGTAGCGGATGCCCTTCCAGCTGCAACCCAATACTGGAAAACACCCATACACTCTCATTCACACACACACACACATACACTACGGTCAATTTAGTTAGTCCAATTCACTTATAGTGCATGTCTTTGGACTGTGGGGGAAACTGGAGCACCTAGAGGAAACCCACGCCAACACAGGAAGGACATACAAACTCCATACAGAAATGCCAACTGACCCAGTCGGGACTCGAACCAGTGACCTTCTTGTTGTGAGGCGACAGTGCTAACCACTGAGCCACCATGTCACCTTATAAAAAAAGATTCAGTACTTTAAATGTGTAATGGTGTAATGAAATACTGAACTATTTCTTACCTTTTGAGCCATGTTTTTTAGCTTCGTCGATTCTGATAAGCTTCTTTCTAACGCGTCGGGTTGAATTGACCAGTTTATGAAGCCGTCGGAAAGTGACGGACTCTTCCAGCTCATCCTCTGACTGTTCTCTGGACTGCACAGGATTAAACACAGTGCAATTATTAAGGTATGATTTATTACAAATATTATTTGTGCATATACATTAGACTAATCAGTACCAAAGACAAAACTGAAATTAATCTAACAAAAAATACTTGCGATAACAGTGCATAAAATTAGTCCAACTAAATTAATATGTTGGGGAAAAATATTAAATAAAATGTTAATAAACAGGAAAAACTATTTATTCATTTATTTATTATAAAATAAACATGAAAACAAATTCTAAAAAAAATCAACAAACAAAAAAAGAAGAAAAGAAAACCATAACATGTAAAATAATAAAATATCTATTTATTTATTTTTATCTATTTATAATACAATGAACATGCACTAAAAAAAAAAATGACTTCAAAGAACAAATGAAAAGAAAACCATAACATATAAATATAATATATATTTTTTATTTATTTATTCATTCATTCACTTTCTTTTCCGCTTAGTCCCTTTATTATTCTGGGGTCGCAACAGCGGAATGAACCGCCAACTTATCCAACACATGTTTTTCACTGGGAAACACTCATTCACACACACACTACGGACAATTTTAGTTTACCCAATTCACCTGTATCGCATGTCTTTGGACTTGTGGGGGAAACCGAAGCACCCGGAGAACATGCAAACTCCACACAGAAATGCCAACTGATCCAGTTTTTATTATTTATTTATTTATTTACTTATTATAAAATAAACATGAAAACAAATCCTAAAAAAATCAAATTATTCAAAAACAAAAGAAGAAAAGAAAATTATAACATATAAAATATAATATTATTTATTTATTTACTTATTATTATTTTTTTATTATTTATTTATAATACAATAAACATGCCCTAAAAATAAAATGAGTTCAAAGAACAAGAGAAGAAAAGAAAACCATAACATTCATTCATTCATTCATTTTCTTGTCGGCTTTGTCCCTTGCGGGGTCGCCACAGCGGAATGAACCGCCAACTTATCCAGCACGATTTTACACAGCGGATGCCCTTCCAGCCGCAACCCATCTCTGGGAACGAAAACCATAACATAGAAAATAATTAAATATTTTTTTATTATTTTTTATTTTTTTATTTATTTTTTATAAAAAAAATATATAAAACAAATCCTAAAAAATAAAATAAGTTCAAAGAACAAAAGAAGAAAAGAAAACCATACTCGAAGTTAAAAGTTCATGCAGAGACTTTACATGCAATGGAAATTATCCTTGACCTCATACTTTCAATTGTCTTTAGCTTGGCAAACCAAAACCCAAATGCACACAGACGACATGTGAACTCAACACAAACAAGACTATTTCCAACTCTAAATCTCAAAATGATCTTAAAGATGTAACTCATCCTGTAGTGTTTCTCCATCAAACATGTAGACCTCTCAAATCAACTGTTATTAAAGATAAGAGTTTGCTGTTACTTTAATAATCGATGAGCTTCACCGCAGTCAACAACAGAAGCCTTAAACAGATAGAAAACCCCCACTGACACACTTTAAGCCAAATCTACAGCTCAGATGTGAAGCTGCAGGACTATTTCTAGCTGCTTTGCAGCAGACAGAAGCCTGTGTTTCTCAGAAGCATCTGTTTTAGAGTCAGACATCTCTGAGATCTCAAACCACAGCCTATAAATGTTTATAATGCAGAATAGAGCAGGTGCTGAACATCTGAGTCTCCTGCCACAGTTCAGACCCATAAAACCTGAAATAAACCAGCGTACAGTCTGTGTGAGAGTGTATTAGAGGCTGATAATGACTTATAAACTGCTCTTGTGTTTAAACTAAAGCTTTGAGATAAATATTTCAGCGGGTGGGTTGTTAAACAACTGGCGGAAAGTCTGAAAATATGGTTTCATTGTAAAAAATTTAAAATTGAGAAGAAATATTGTCAGTGGTTTAAATAATAAAACAAACAAAAGAGATGTTTCCCTCAAACACACAACAACTAAATCGTAAAATTAAATTAAATTAAATCGTGAAGGGAAGATTTGTCAAAAAAATAACATAAAACCTGTAATAAACCTGCTGAAATGTCAAAACAGTCAGGTTTAGAGTATTAAAATGTGTTATAAACAGCTCCTGTGTTTAAACTGAAGCTCTATATCATATATTTTATCATATATATTTGGTATTTTCTTGTTTAATGTCATATATTTGATAGTTATTAACCAATTATTGCCACATTGCTGACTCAAAGGGATGTAATTGCTCAAAAAACATTGTTTTTATTTTAAAATCTAAATAAATTGTAAATAATATTGTAATAATATCATAAAATATTCAAGTTTTTACTGTCATTTTTGCAACAATAGTGAGCATAAACATGACGTTAAAAAATATGAAAAATAAAGTATGATAAACAGATTTGTTTTCATAAAATAAAATAAAACCTGAAATAAACCTGCTGATATGACAATACAGTCAGTATTAAAGGCTGATAATGTGTTATAAACAGCTCTTGTGTTCAAACTGAAGCTCTACGTTATATATTTTATCATATATATTTGGTATTTTCTCTTTTAATGTCATATATATATATATATATATATATATATATATAATATATATATATATATATATATATATATATATATATATATATATATATATATATATATATATATATATATATTTGATAGTTATTAACCCATTATTGCCACATTGATGACTCAAAATTGTGTAATTGTTTAAATAACATATTATTTCATATTTAAAATATAAAGAAATTATAAACCCTTATGTCATGCAATATTCAAGATTTTACTATAATAGTGTATTGTTTACTGTAATATGATAGAATGAGCTTAAACTTAACTTGAAAAAAATCTGTAAAACAAAAAAGCCTAATGGTCAGCGGCTGAATGGAAGACAGAAAAAAAAACATAAAACCAGTGATAAACCTGGTGAAATGACAGTAGAATCAGTGTGAGAGAGTCTGATAATGTCTCTGATAAACAGCTCTGTTCAAACTGAAGCTTTCAGACAAATATTTCAGTGGGTGGGATATTACATCACTGGCATCTGTAAAATTCTGTTATTATCCATGAAGAAAAAACACAATTAGTATAATAATGTTATATTTTGGGTGATTATGAAACTATGATGTTAAAGCTGAAGATGGTGAATAATATAAAAGCATTATAGAGTTTACCAGGGTATAATGATCATAACAAACAATAAAGAGTACTGAATGATCAACATGTTGATTGACAAACTGCACTTGTTGCTGTCGAAAGAAAAGTATAATTTTATCATTTTAAAATACATATAATATTAACATATTAAATATTTTAATTTAATATATTCAAAATACATTTTGACTACCAGTTAAAATAGTTTATATTATAAATATAAAATATAGATATTTTTATTAAATAAAAATTTTAAAATATTTAAATTTAGGAAATGTTTTGTTCATTAAGACTGCATTCATTAAAGTAAAACAGGAATATTGGAAAATATTTTTACAATTAAAAATATTTCTAATTTTCTAATATGCTGATTTGCTTCTAAAAACATTTATCATTATTATTATTATTATTATTATTATTATTATTAATAATAGACTTTTACTACATATTTTGTTGCTACTTTATATTTTTGTGGATACTCACACACTTTTCAAGAGTTTTTAATAGTAATAAGAAAAATAATAATACTTTAATTCATCAAATGTTGATAGCATTTCTTCCAAATGTATTTTAGAGCATTTTTATTTTAAGAAAATGACAATTGGTCACAATAACAAATGCTATTTGCTGCTTTTTTCAGCAAATATTGCTTTATTTACTTTGCTGAAGTTAAAACATTGAAATAAATTCAAGAGTTCATACGTATCTAATGCTTGATGTACTGTAAAAAATAAAAAGTTGAGTTAACTTAAAAATTTAAAGCAACCGGCTGCAAAGAAATTTGGAGTTTATTAAGTTTCAGTGGTTGAAGTGGTTGCCAAATTATTTTTTTTTAAGTTGACTGAAAAGGCTTTTTAAGTCAAGTATACCTTATGGAATAATTTGGCACAACTTCAACCACTGAAGCTTAATAAACTCAAAATTTCTTTGCAGCCGGTTGCTTTAAAATTTTAAGTTAACTCAACTTTTTATTTTTTTACAGTGGTAAATGCTCAAATGAAGAAATCAAAATTCAAAGTCTCCTCAACTGATTTTTTTTTAATTGAACAAACAGTTCCAAACATGCAGTTAAATCGTTTTTATGAGTAAATTCAGCTCTGAGCTCAAAAATATGTCCACCTAACTTACAATTTTAAACCGAGTTAACAAGTTGTAACTTAGATTTATTACAGTGTACTAATTGCAGGTTTGGCATGCTGTCCTGGGAGAGAACCCTGAGCTCGGAGATACTTGAGCCCAGGGCTCCCACCTAGCCATTTAGCATAGAAAGGGGTTCCGAGATCAGGTAGGTCTCGAGAACTCCCCTTGGTATAGGAGGAAAAGGATGGGGTGGATGTAGGGATTCTTCAAAAAGATAAGAGAGGTAAGAAAAATGGGCTGTTTATGTAGGCTTGGATTCATCTTATTGGTTTAGTGATGATTGTTGATGTGAGATCAGTCGTGTTCAATCATAGCACATGATCCTTTTGAAATTAGTTTGTAAAACTTCACTTAAATTAAATATAACAGGGTTGAAAACATGGTACCTTCTTTGGAAAAAAAAAAAATACTCGGGATGGTCCGATCAGGATTTTTGCAGCTGGTATTGAGTACCGATTCCTTGTCATGGTGATTGGTCAATACAGAGTACCGATTCTGATTCTTCAAGCTTTATATAACTTTGCCATTGCATAAGCACAATTACCCTTTAAGTATGAAATCTCACCTTTCCTAAGAGAATAAATTAAGGATGTTGCATACATGGTCAGAAGCAGCTTTACAAAAAGAAAATAGATAAAACAGATTAAAAAAATGGGAAGAAAAATGACTAATAATGCCATGTGGAAACATTGCTCATGTGTTGTAGCGCTGCTGATACATAACCCGGTACTCAATATCAGCTGCAAAAATCCTGATCGGACCATCCCGAGTATTTTTTTTTTCCCACTATCACACCTAAAGCGAGCGTGCCAGGGCGAGCCAGGGCCAGTCTCGTTTCCACTGTCACTTCCGGGGCCTGATCGGGCCAAAGCGGGCCTTCCTCGGGGCTAGCGGCCGGCTTTTTTCAGCCAGCCGAATACCTTGGGCCAAAGAGGGCCAGGTGGGGCTTTGGGGCAGAGTGAAAGGAGAGGCGGAGTTGGTCAGAGTCTGGTAAAGATGGCGTGCCGCCATTGCATTAGTTTTCTGATCGCACACGAGTGCATGCGGCAAAAAAAGAAATAAATAAGAGGAAAAAAAAACATATACTGTAGCTGGGGTGCGTTTCCCAAAACTATCGTTAGCCAACTAAGGTCGCAAGTTCTGTCGTTACAAACATAGTTTGTTGATTTGCCGTTTCCGAAATCCATCGCTCCAACGAACATTCGCAAACTGCGTTGCAAACTTGAGCACTTGAAACGACACCTCTGGAGCTGTAGTTAGAAACATAGTTCCTGGCTGTGTTCTTTTCCCACTTATCCCCCCTATGCCCTATTCATTTAGAACATTCTAACATTCAAAGTTGAAATTATTAAAAATAAAAAAGCATCAAAGTCATCTCTCTTAGGTGTAATTTGCTTTCAAAGTATTTTTACAGTTCAGTTTTAGCGATCTTCATGTTTACAACTGTGCTCCCTTCACAGTGCACTTTGAAAACATTGATATAATTTTGAACACAGCCTCATGGTGAAAGCTATAGGCGACCTATTATTTAAAAGCGGAATTTATGTTACATCTCCAAAGCTTGTGAAAACAAAAAACAGCATACGTTAATGCTTTTAATTTATAGTAGGCTATTTATTAAGTATCTGTACTGTAAATGACATGGGCCTGTTGGTTAGAACATTCTGCTGTGGTTTATATGTGTCAAATTGTAAAAGTAGACTTTTCAAAAAAATTTAAATAAATAAACAAACAATATCCTACTAAATAATAATAATCATAATCATCATCATCATCATCAATATCCTTAATATTATTATTAAAGTAAATATATTTATAATAAATAGCCTCATTATTTATTTATTTATATGATTTATATGATATTAGAATACGTGTTAGCTTTTGTAAGTGATTTTATGTTTTAGAATAGAACATGTAATGTTCTCAATAATATTTGTAAAGGAAACACAGGCCCTATATGTGCCATTTACATATATTCTCAATGAATATGGAAAACGAGTGCATGTTTTTACCAAAACTAATATTGGATTTTATTTTAAATGCGTGTTTGTGCAAAACAATATAATTTGCACAAAGAAATAATGGGGTTCTTCTCTAAAGAAGTTGTTGCTCCACCCCGTTTAGAGCATCGTTATGGACGTTTTACGTTATAACTAACGTGGTTCAAGTGATGGATCTGCGACAGAGAAACTAGGGGTTTTGGGAAACACTTGTCACTACATCGTTGTTTTCCCAAACGATGCATCGTACTATGATAGTTCAGCCACGAGTTACGTCGTTGTTTGGAAAAAGCACCCCTGGTCAGTTTAAGATAGGCTATTCCAAAAAACACCTTTTAGGCTAGGGGTCTTTTTGCTGAAGATCGCCCTTATGTTTCCTTATTAAATGTAAGGGTTTTGCATAAAATAATAAAGTAGTTTTAGTTCATAAGTGATATTTATTTGCTGCGTCCTCCTTGATGTTTCAATAACGTATAATAATCTTTACACCATATTAAAGACACAGCAGCCAGTAACTTTCAGTTGTCGAGAGTTTTTGTCAAGTTTAAAAGATGTGTTCATGTGTTTGTGCATGAAATGTGCGCGTTTAGATGCATGTGTGTGTGTGTGAGAGGCCAGAGGAAAAAGTGCTCGCTTCACAGCTCTGTTGATGCTGAGAGCGGCTGGGTTTCTTTCTTTCTTTATTTTGGAGATAATACAAAATATGAATACAACAGAAAGACATAAATCTTTACAAATTATGTGTCCACTTTTGTAGGCTCAACACAATAGTGTCATATCTAGATAAAATAGCCTAAGCTATATTGAAATCATTTAAAGAATTACAAATATCAGATATAATAAAATCACATTAAATAAATAAACCAATATAAAACAAACAAAAGCTATAACAATTTAGGTATATACAATACATTAATTAAACCGTTTCAAGCCATTTTAAACTTTCATTTTACAAAGGCCTATCTGAAAAAAAGATTTTAGATGTTTTCTAAAAACAATAAACAATGGAGGAGTTTTAAAATATTATTTATAAAGTATTTGGATACGATGATATTAATCAAACCGTGCAAACAGAGCATTTTTTGGGTGAGTGAACCAGAAACTAGGGGAGCACGGGGAACAAAGTAACGCGGGGTTAAATGTAACACAGAGTTTTAAGGTATTTGCTTAGGGTTTATCATGGCATGCTTCCGAGGTTTTCACCACAGTGTCGGCAGACGTCTTCCTGCCAATTATTGAAAATTTTCGGCGAAATTTGGATGAGAAACACAGGAGAAACTATTTTTGCAGCATAAAAGTATTTTTTATTACAGTCGATATTTTTTTATTTTGAAAAAAATCAGTGAAAGTATGAACGTAAAATCTTATATTGCTGTGATCACCGTCTTCTAGGCTAAAAGATGAAACCATTTTGAAAGATGTATAAAACACACAGTGACTGCTAGCCAGTTTTGAGTAAAACATGACACAGCCGGGTTAGTTGTAACAGGGTGTTACAATTAAGCCACACATTGTTGAACACCAACTATACTAACAAAATATTTTTTTGAATTTTGAGTGTAATGTTGAAAACTTTTTAAATAAAAATGTTTTTTAATAGAAAATTATGTTTTAATAGAAAAAAAAAATTTTATTGCTAAAAATGCAAATAAATGCATTGTATAATAATGAATAAATGGATAATAATGCAAATAAATTCAAATGTGTTTAAATTCAATAAACAAACAAATAAATAAACATGCTGTGCTATGTAGAATAAAAAAGAAATGAGCCAATTACTGAGGAAATATAGCTACTATTTAAAGTAAACTGAATTTAAATTAATTGTGTGAAATCTGCCTTTATAAGCATGTGTTACAACTAACCCCCTGTCTGTTACAACTTGCCCCGCAGGTGGGGTAAATAGTAACATTTATACTCCTGGCACTTTTGGCAATACTGCACAGAAACCATAGGTCTGGCGATCATAATTCCAGTGCTCATTTGTAGGAGAGGCTTGTGTGTTGTTGGTAAAAAAAATATGGTTTGTCTAACCCCATTACTTTGTTCATTATTTGACCAAAACCAAAAAGTGTTACTTTGTGCCCCGCTCTGCCCTACCTTCTTTTCTGTCATCCAGTCCTGCGCAGTGCTGCTTTATAAACAGATTGGGAAAAACTGCAAGTAAAAAATGTGTTTTATGTCCTCAAACAAATGTTTATCTTTTTATATGACGTGGTGAAATTTTAAAAATGAATTTTTAAATGTAGAGCTTTATTAGTGAAAAGCTGCAGAGCGCAACGAAATATAGGCTATGGTCTATTTTATTACTTGCTCTTATGTCCTATAACACTTAACGGTTTCCTTTACTTAAGATAACCGAATAATATGCAACATCCTTAAATTATTCTCTTAAATAAAGGGGAATTACCTATGAAGTGTCATATAGGCTAGGGAAAAATGAATATGTTTTAGGTCTCTCCAAAGCAGTTGGGCTGAATGTTTGATGGCATCTACCAAATCGAGGATGTTTAAAAAATATGCTTTATACCAAGTTATTACCGGAATATTTCTGTGGTTTTATATTATGGATGATGCGCTGGGTCATCCCTCCGTTAGTGGCGAGACCACTCGATGCACGATGCCAACAGTCGGTCAACGAGTAAACAAATATAATGAATGAAAATACATAGGACTGTGTGTATAGACATAATGTAATGCTGTACAGTAGCGTGTCATTTGTTTGTTTCGGTTGTCTTCATTTTAATCATTTTGTGATGGTGTGATGGTGGGCTTTATCTGCCTGCCTGATTTCCGCTGAACTGGGCGGGTTGTGTGACGTTTGATTCGGGAGCCGTTACGGGGGCGGGGTTTGCATGACACGCTGCCAGCTACTAGCCCGACAGTGGAAACGCGACATGATTTCGGCCTGCTCATGCTCCAGGGCTATTGGCACGGCCCGGCCCGATAAAAGCCCTGGCTTGCACTGGCCCGACAGTGGAAACACGACATGATTTCGGCCTGCTCATGCTCCAGGGCTATTGGCACGGCCCGGCCCGATAAAAGCCCTGGCTTGCACTGGCCCGACAGTGAAAATGCGGCTAATGCAATATTCATATTTTTACTGCATTTTTTGCAACCATAGTGATTTTTGAAGTTTGAAAATGTGAAAAAATATTGAAAAAAAAAAAAAACCTCTAACATTCATGCACATGTTCAAAACTGCATAATATTACCACAACTCTCTTCAACAAAACTTACAATTTAAAAAACAACATTAATGTTTGGAGCAGAACAAAACATGCTGAGTTATAATATTCCTAATATTGTTAACAAAACAAAACAACAATAATAGTAATACTCGTCTTAGCAAACACAACTAAAACGCGAATGTCATTTTTACAGCATGCACCAGTGGAATTGGTGGAATGAGTCCTGCGTCTGAGTCTTAATCACACAATCCCTGCACAAAAGCACAGGCCTGCATTCAGCCGGCCAAAACAGTACAATGGGGGGGTTTACGGGATGAATAGACCCCGCCTGGAGGCCCAGAGGGGCTGTGGTTCAGTTTTCGGACATGATGGGGGAATGAAGAGGTGACAAATACTACAAACACTGGCTGAAAACAATGCTGTGAGGGTCTATAGACTCAAGATGTGAACATTAAACAAGCTCATCACAACAAACAAGGATGTGGCACGTGAATAACTCTGTTTACACCCGATGATAAGATGCATTTTGATTGATGGAGTCACAAATACACAAGGATGACACAGTTACGTTTACAGGTGGCAAACTAAATCATATCAGCTTACTACTGATGAAAATAAATAAAATAAAGTAAAAGTGTATTTGTCATCTAAAAACGTGCAAGAAAATGCAGCCGAAGTAACATTTCAGATTCGCAAACATGTAGACAACGCCCTCTAGTGTATTTTTCATCTGAAACGTGCAACAAAATGCACTTGAAGTAACATATTTCAGATTCGCACACATGTAGACAGCGCCCTCTAGTGTAGTTGTCATCTGAAATGTGCAACAAAAAGCACCTGAAGTAACATTTCAGATTCGCGAACATGTAAACGGCACCCTGTAGTGTATTTGTTATCTGAAACGTCCAACAAAACGCACCCAAAGTAACATATTTCAGGTTTGCAAACATGTAGACAGTGAACTCTTGTGGATTTGTCATCTGAAATCGTGTAACAAAACGCACCCAAAGTAACATATTTCAGACTTGCAAACATGTAGACAGCACCCTCTAGTGTAGTTGTCATCTGAAACGTGCAAGAAAATGCACCCGAAGTAACATTTCAGGTTCGCAAAAATGTAGACAGCGCCCTCTAATGCATTTGTCATCTGAAACATGCAACAAAACACACTCAAAGTATTATATTTCAGATTAGAAAAATGTAGACAGCCATCTAATGGATTTGTCATCTGAAATGTGCAACAAAACGCATCCTAAGTAACATGCTTTAGAGTTGCAAACATGTACACAGCGCCCTCTTGTGGATTTGTCATCTGAAATATGCAAGAAAATGCACCTGAAATAACATGTTTCAGATTTGCAAACATGTAGATAGCGCCCTCTAGTGTATTTGTCATCTGAAACATGCGACAAAACACACTCGAAGTATTATATTTCATATTCGCAAAATGTAGACGGCGCCATCTAATGAATTTGTCATCTGAAATGTGCAACAAAACACATCCTAAGTAACATGTTTTAGATTTGCAAACATGTAGATGGCACCCTCTAGTGGATTTGTCATCTGAAACGTGCAACAAAACGCACCCGAAGTAACAAATTTCAGATTTGCAAACATGTAGCTGCCATCCTCTAGTGGATTTTTCATCTGAAATGTGCAACAAAACACACCCGAAGTAACATGTTTCAGATTCACAAACATGTAGACGGCGTTCTCTAGTACATTTGTCATCTGAAACGAGCAAGAAAACGCACCTGAGGTAACATATTTCAGATTCGCAAACATGTAGACGGGCACCCTCTAGTGCAGAGGTGGGCAAACCCACAGTGGGCAAACCCACAATAGTGCAGCCCGTGGGCCATATGCGGCCCGCTAAACTCTTTCATCCGGCCCGCGAGAGAGTTTTAAAAATGCTGCTTCTGAATAAATGTTTGGTTTCAGAATTAGTAAATTAATGATGCAATACAAGTGAACGCCATTTGATGGCAGTATTGCACGCGGTACAGTTAGCGCAACCAGTAAAATTAGAACACACTCTCGGATATTAGAATACACTCGACCGTTAATGACTGAAAATGAGTGAGGCAAAAAAAAAGAAAAATTAACTCTGAACGTCGTGTGTTTTAAGAAAGAATGGACAACAAAACCAATATCGGACAGAAAGCGGTAGGTCTAATATGCCAAGAAAGTATTGCCGTTTTTAAAGACTACAACCTAAGTCGGCATTTTTCACGCAAACATTCAAATTATTTTTAATGTGTTAATATGAGATTTTTTCTATCAGACAATATCTTTTCTATTCTCCACAGTAACAATTATTACATTATTATTATTATTACATTTTATAAGAGGTTATTTTATTGTTTTATGATGATTGATAAGTAAATATAAATAGCAGTGCAAATTAATCTGACTTGTAAATATGACTCAATATTAACTATTTAAAAAAATGTGTGTTAATGTGACACGTTTCTGTTCGATATTACATGCTCTATGCATACTGCCACTGTAAATAAAAGTTATTTTTTTAAAGGATTTGACATGTGGCCCTTCACTTGGTTTGAAAAACTTGATGTGGCCCTCGGGTCTAAAAAGTTTGCCCACCACTGCTCTAGTGGATTTGTTATCTGAAACGTGCAACAAAACGCACATAAAGTAACGTATTTCAGACTTGCAAACATGTAGACAGCACCCTCTAGTGGATTTGTCATCTGAAATGTGCAACAAAAAGCACCTGAAGTAACATTTTAGATTCGCAAACATGTAGACGGGCACCCTCTAGTGGATTTGTTATCTGAAATGTGCAACAAAACGCGCCCGAGGTAACATATTTCAGATTCGCAAACATGTAGACGGCGTTCTCTAGTGGATTTGTCCTCTGAAACGTGCAAGAAAACGCACCTTAAGTTACATATTTCAGATTCGAAAACATGTAGACGGCGTTCTCTAGTGGATTTGTCCTCTGAAACGTGCAAGAAAACGCACCCGAGGTAACATATTTCAGATTCGCAAACATGTAGATGGGCGCCCTCTAGTGGATTTGTTATCTGAAATGTGCAACAAAACGCACCCGAGGTAACATATTTCAGATTCGCAAACATGTAGATGGGCGCCCTCTAGTGGATTTGTCATCTGAAACGTGCAAGAAAACGCACCTTAAGTTACATATTTCAGATTCGCAAACATGTAGACGGGCACCCTCTAGTGGATTTGTTATCTGAAATGTGCAACAAAACGCGCCCGAGGTAACATATTTCAGATTCGCAAACATGTAGACGGCGTTCTCTAGTGGATTTGTCATCTGAAACGTGCAAGAAAACGCACCTTAAGTTACATATTTCAGATTCGCAAACATGTAGACGGGCACCCTCTAGTGGATTTGTCATCTGAAATGTGCAACAAAACGCACCCGAGGTAACATATTTCAGATTCGCAAACATGTAGATGGGCGCCCTCTAGTGGATTTGTTATCTGAAATGTGCAACAAAACACACCCGAGGTAACATATTTCAGATTCGCAAACATGTAGACGGCGTTCTCTAGTGGATTTGTCATCTGAAACGTGCAAGAAAACGCACCTTAAGTTACATATTTCAGATTCGCAAACATGTAGACGGGCACCCTCTAGTGGATTTGTTATCTGAAATGTGCAACAAAACGCACCCGAGGTAACATATTTCAGATTCGCAAACATATAGATGGGCGCCCTCTAGTGGATTTGATTTGGATGTACCCTAAGCAATGTATTTTAATTTTTACAACTCCAAATGAGAAAAAGTTGGGACAGGGGGGCTTAGAGGTATCTGGGATGGACCATCCCACAGTGGAAACATGTACTTTGGTCAGATGAATCACTATTTTAGGTATTTTTTGGGAGAAATGGACCCGTGTGCTCCGAACAAAAAGAAGAAAAGGATCATCCAGACCACGTTTTCCACACCGTTCCGACTTTTTCTGATTTGAGGTTGTAAATTGTAGGTTGAGAAACATATTTCCAATAAACTAATGGGTGTTTGACAGATTGTATGTTGTTCATGAGCATATGGGTGGGAAAACTTCTCATCAGCAATACAAAAGACGACAGGGAAACTTACGTTACAGTAGGAGGATTCAGTCATGGAGGGACTCGGCGTCTCGGTCCAGTCAGTCATATCTGCGCTGTTGGACTGCTTGTTCTGGGTTTCGTATTCCTTCAGCTGAGAAACAAAGAAACGTATTGTGTATAGAGGGAGTTAAAATGAGTCTCAGATCTGAAAAATAAGTAACACCACCTATTGTGCTTTTTACACTTTCAACTTCCCTTAACGCTGCTGTTTGAGCATGATAAGCATCTGCAAAGTTACAAGGAAAAAATCACTCCAGCAGTAGTTACTGATCACTGTTTCTGAATGAACTCAAAGCTCTTTAATGTAGTCCTGTGTTTTCTTCCAGGAACAAACCAGTCACAATACCCCAAGTGTCAACAATTCCTGACCCAAGAGGATGAGGCCTGTTTTTTATGTTCAAGAAATGCCGTTTCATAGATCTAATGGTCACACTTTACAATAAGGTTTCACTAGTTAATGCATTTACTAACAGGAACTAACAATGAACAATCCTCGTACAGCATTTATTAACCCCTGTGAGTTGTTGGGGATTTTTTCGTCCACTCAATATTTGAAAAAGCATTACAAATTTCACAGAAGGGCTAATAATTTTGATGTACCATAGCTCAAACTGTTGTAGTCAAACAATATTAGCTGATGAAACCTTATTTTAAAGCCAAAACCAGAAATGCATGACATTATGGAAGAAAGATGGAGATGATTTGTACCCGAGCCAGAGCTTCCTCCACTGTGATCATCTTCTCTTTCACCATCATCATCAGCTGGATGCGTTCATCATCGCTCATGGTGATCTCGCTGGCCACGAAGCCCAAATCTTCGCCTGATCAAAAGATCATGTATCATTTAAAGCAATAATGTCATCAAGATCCACTGGAATTGTGATTTAAATTGATCAAGAACCTTTCGGTGGCGTTCGAAAGCTCCCTTTCTGTGCCTTGCGGAAGTTTTGCCAGAACGATTTGTTCTTCTTTCGGTCCCATCTTCCTGCTGGTAGAAATAGAGTATGTATTTTAAATAACAATTCTACTAAAATAATAAACTTAAAGAATGTTTTGCTTAAATGCTGGAATTTGTTTTGTAGAATGGTTAAATAAAACAATGGTTGCCCTAAATTTTTAAAAGGTCACGAAACACCAGAACACATTTTGATCAAATCAAAGCAATACAAAAGATGAAAACATTTAAATAATCTATTGATACCAAACTCTTTGAAACTAGATCAAACAAAATCAATAAATATTACTTGGAACTGACAGCAGAAGAGCTTAGAAAATAACTTCTGAGTGCATTTACTGTACAGAATAACACTTTTTTTTGCCATTTGAAGATTTTGAAACTGAAATTGCATGTCTATAATTATCATTAACACACAGTAAAATATCTAGAAATTAACAGTTTAAAAAGTCATCCCATAATAAAGAATGTGTGTTAAACATTTTTGACTCACAGAATTTACATCTTCTGACAAAACAATTTAATTAACTTTATCAGTATAAAATAATTTTAAGTGCAATTATTGTACAAAATATTTTTTTCTTTGCCAAGTAAAGATTTTAAAACTGCAATGAAAATAATGTGCATTCACTCCTGACTTTATTTAGCTTGAAAATCCTAATGTTAAAGCTAAAAATGAATGTTAAAAATTACGAAAATGCTTTTCTGACTTTGAGATTTGTCTTGTTTCTAGTCCAAATATCTAACAATTCTTAAATCAAGAAGCATTTTCAAGACAAGCAAAAAAAATATTGTCTTGTTTTCAGAAATAATAAAATCAAAATTAAGTGTGTTTTTAAACAAGCAAAATAATTAGCCAACTGTGTTGGGGAAAGTTACTTTAAAAAGTAATGCATTACAATGTTGAGTTACTCCCAATAAAAGTAACTTGCGTTAGTTACTTTTTATGGTAAGTAATGCATTACGTTACTTTTGCGTTACTTTTTCAGACCTGACTGAGGCTTGATCTCTTTCAGAACATGCAGTTTTTTTTGTTTTTTTCGTTTTTTTAATAGAGGAGCTCTGCAATGAACAACACAGTGTATAACCTTCATTTACCTTTAAAAAACATTTATTTACAAAATTAATGTAGGATAATGTTGCCTTAGGAGAGCTTCCTGACCCGAGAGCTATACACGCCGTATATACGGATTAATGCAAGTTTAAAGCCATGCGTTTGGTACTTTTGTACATTTTGTCTTATTAAAGACTAAAATCACTATCCATTCACATAATCCTTTATTATTTTTCCTCCATGTGTTCAAAATAATGAGAATATTCCCATCGCAGAAATGTAAGGCTCTGCTGCCTTTCTGCCTGTTCCTGCATTCTCTCATTGCATGCGGTATTCTACGTGACTATCAGTGGTGGAAAGAGTACTGAAAAATCATACTCAAGTAAAAGTACCATTACTTGCCTAAAATGTAGTACAAGTAGAGTAAAAGTATCTGTTGTAAATATTACTCGAAGTATGAGTAAAAAGTAGCCTGTTAAAAGTACTCAAGAGTAGTGAGTAGTGAGTATTATGCTGTCAAAAGCTGATATGTTTACATGTAATTTGTGCATGTGTGTGTAAACGTAACATTCTGTAGTGCATTTAGTTATTGCCCTGAAGGCACACAACATCATGAGACATTAATATTAGGTTAGATTTAGGTTGTAATGTCAGGTGACCAAAATCAATTGTCAAGCCAGCAGCTAAGGACGACGTTATTTTGATGTCCAATAATGTCGTCAAATGACGTTGATATTTGGTTGATTTTTAGTTGTTAGAAAGTCACCAAAATCCAGCGTGGAGCCAACATCTTAAACCAACGTCATATATGACGTCAAATACTGACGTTTATTCATCAGGTGCGGTAACCAAAATCCAACTTCTGATAGATGTCATAGGGGTAACGTTCACACAATGTCAAGCTGTAACATCATTAGACGTTGATATTTGATTGGTTTTAGGTTGGACATTGGATATTGATGTTGGCCTGAGGTTGAGTTCTGACGTCAACCCGATTTTCATTTCCAAACAAAATGCAAAGTCCCCATGACGTTAGGGGTTCAACGTCAATCAATACATAAAGTAGTGACTGCATGTTGAAAGAAAGTAGTGGAGTAAAAGTACAGATACTGCACTAAAAATGTACTCAAGGAAAAGTAAAAGTACACATTTTTAAAACTACTCAGTAAAGTACAATTGCTGTGAAAAACTACTCAATTATAGTAATTTGAGTATTTGTAATTAGTTACTTTACACCACTGGTGACTATGTTCATTTTAATTCAGCAATTTATTTAGAGCAAATTAACTCAACTAAAAAGTAACTCGTATTACGTTATTTAAAAAGTAACTAAATTATTATTACTTAATTTTGAAAAGAAATGTGTTACATTACTCGTTACTAAAATTAAAATTATTATGTAACTCAAGTTCCTTGTAATGCGTTACCCCCAACACTGTTGGCCAATGGGGTAAGAAAAATAATCTTGTTTTTCCTTTTGATGTAATAAGATTATTTAGCCTATTATTTACCCCATTGACAGATTATTTTCTTGTTTAAAGGAAAAACACTTAGTTTTGACACCAAATTTCTGAATTTTTTTTTTGCTTGTCTAAAAATGCTTTAACAATTTGTAGATGTTTGGACTAGAAACAAGACAAAAACAAAGCTTTTATTGCAGTGAGTAAACCTGATTTGACTAGCTTTCACTGAAAAAAAGGATTCAAATATATGTCCTTGGATTTACGAAATTATTTTAAGTTAAGTGGTTGTAGATTATTTATTTGGGCTGAATTTAAACAAAGAAATTAAGTTGAAAATTACTAAATTTAATTTGTTTGTTTAAATTCAACACATATAAGTTGCCTGCAACTATTTTGCAAACATCATTTTTTTACAGTGTCGGACCACAATCAAACAAATAAACAATCACAAAATGCAACACTAACCTGAGCCGTCCTCAGAGCTGGACTTTTGCATCGTCTGCCTGTAAGCAAAAGTACAAACATTAATAAACTCCAGCAAAAGAGTCTCCATCTAAACGTCCCCGTCTCCTCTCACCTGCTCTCCCACATGATTTTCTTCATATTCAGCTTTTATCCCTTCATTTTTAGCAATATGTGAGTGTCTATGAGAGTGTATAAAGACACATGCTGCTGTCGCCACACCTCACTGCAACAATGGAGGCTTTTTGACACAGCAGAGGCTTTACATTCCTCTGCCGTCTCTTTATTTGTCTTTCTCTCAGCTGACGCGTGCTGCTGATGTTAGCATGTGTGTGTGGCCAGATGCGTCTGAAAACACTCTCAGCAAGAGTGTCTTGACATTGCATGACTATAATAATCATGTAAAATATACACAAATGACCAGTTTTCAATATTTTGGGATTCATGTTTTTTTTATTTAAAGGGGACCTATTATGCAAAAATCACTTTTATAAGGGGTTTAAACACACTTGTGTGGCAGCAGTGTGTGAATATAACCAGCTTCTAATAGTAAAAATGTATTACATTTTATTTTTTATAATGACACTTCATAAAAACAGTCTGCAGAAATACTTTGATCGACATTCTCCCTTTGTACGTGTCATCAGAGGGGGAAAGCCCCGCCCATAAGTGACGAGCTCCCCCTTATTAGCATAGATTGTTAGTCTTGTTTTTGAATCTGCCACTATGCTGACACATAGGCATTTGTAGCTCCGCCCCTTTTGAAAAGAGCACAATCTCATTTGAATTTAAAGCGACAGTCACCAAAATAACACAATTAGGATCAAAGCCTAAAAGGGTCAGTTTTAAAGAGTTCTAAAACATTATCTGTGTGGTATTTTGAGCTCAAACTTCACATACACACTCTAAGGACATCAGAGATTTATTTTACATCTTGTAAAAAGGAGCATAGATATTATAAAATCTTTAAAAATTATTTTCAAATGCATTTACTGTACAGAATAACACTTTTTTTTTGCCAATTAAAGATTTTGAAACTTTTTGCATGTCTATAATTATCATTCATACACTTTAAAATATCTATTAATTAACAGTTTTCAATATTTTGTTATTTATGTTTGTAATTTTAAGTGTTTGATTTGCATTATGGGACCTTGATCTTTCCTTAAACAACTTTTAATGTTGAAAGGTTTGAAAAAGTGATTTTATTCACATTGTTAGTAGTTTGAAGTGATATATTGTATGGTTTGCTGTTGTAAATTATGGAATAAATACCTGGTAAAAACCTGCCAGTACTTTTCTGTTATTACAGACTTAATTATATATACATACATGTTTTTCTTATACAATATATTGTTTCAAACTTTCAAAATATGACCAAATGTGGAAATAAAATAAAAATGTGAATTAAAACTGCAGAGTTGAGCCTTCAAAAGCAAAAATCGACAGAGCAGAGATCAATATCCCATAATGCAATTCAGAAATGTAAATAAACAGAAAAATCCATGTATATAAATATATATATATATTGGTTGGTTTGAAAGACCCACCCCTCACTGACAAAGGTTCAGAATTTGTCCAATACATTGACTGCTATGCCATAATAAATTGTGAAAATAACCATTGAAGAAGGCTTTAAGACGGGGCAACCCAGTGGCGCAGTAGGTAGTGCTGTTGCCTCACAGCAAGAACGTCGCTGGGTCGCAGGTTCGAACCTCAGCTGGGCTGGGTCAGTTGGCGTTTCTGTGTGGAGTTTGCATGTTCTCCCTGGGTTCGCGTGGATTTCCTCCGGGTGCTCCGGTTTCCCCCACAGTCCAAAGACATGCAGTACAGGTGAATTGGGTAAGCTAAAATTGTCCATAGTGTACGAGTGTGAATGTGTGTGTGGAAGTTCCCAGAGATGGGTTGCGGCTGGAAGGGCATCCGCTGCGTAAAATCGTGCTGGATGGGTTGGCGGTTCATTCCGCTGTGGCGACCCCGCAAGGGACAAAGCCGACAAGAAAATGAATGAATGAATGAATGAAGGCTTTAAGACCAAGCGGATTCCTCTTTTGGCGGTTGCTTGAGCGTGACTGAGGACAGTTGAATGTGCTGGCCAGTTTGTGTTTGCCCAATAAATGACAATAGGCTAGTTTTTAATTTAAAACTTGAACAGCATCCTTTTTTTCTAACGATATATGATGTAATAAATATGTATTTGAAAAATAAGTATTATTCTCATATTGTTTTCTTCTAAATCTTTAGGAAATGTTTTTGGTACAGAAAAAAATGTTTTTGGTACATCAAAAAATGTGGTTGATGACCATCTGACAAGCTAATCCAGCAAAAAATAGTGCTTAAAAAGCATTTAAACCTCATAATTAAACAGAAAATGAGGCTAATAACTGCAAAAAGGCCCATATTTTAAGAAAAAAGAATCACCCCTTACACCATGCTGCTACGGGCTTGTATATGAATGAGCAATATCACACTCATAGCAGTGCGATATGGCTGCATGGTAGGAGGCGTGAGTTGGCAATGATAGGAAGGAAAGAGAGAAATGTGCAACAACAGGGTCAGCCGTGTCACACCAGTGATGATATACAGCCACATCGCACTGCTATGAGTGTGATATTGCATTTATACAACAGTTCGACGGCATAAACGTGTATATAAAAAAGTAAATCAAACACGGAGTCTAAAAACCCTTTCGTATGAGGAACTACTTTCTTCCGCCATTCATTCACATCTGCAGCTGACATCAGAACAGCAGAAACTGCTGCTTAGTCACAAACGTCCCTTTAGAGCAGGTATTTAAAAAAGATTCTCTAGAGTAATATCTAAAGTGATGACAAAACAGGTGATTTTGCTCACATTTTAAGATTATAAGGCTGGACGGCATGAAATGCCATCAGTCTACAGAAATTTCCCAGTATTTCTCTGTTGCAATAGGAAGATCACAATAATAGATGTCCTCTGCTGGTCGCTGTATGTGGGTGGAGTAATACACCCAAGTGCTGTTATTTGAGTGCTGTTATTTGCAGAATATCACACGGCTATCAGCCAGTCAAATAGGGGTTTTCACCTTCATTGTGATAGGACAGTTGACATTTACAGACAAGAAAGTGTGGGGAGCGGAGATAGGGGAAGGATCGGCAAAGGACATCTAATCATGAATCGAACTCAGGTCATCCTGAACAACTCGGTGCAATGTGTCGACGCACTAACCACTACTCAAATATTTCCCAAGTGATGTTAAACAGAGCAAGGATATTCTTCACAGAGTTTCCTATTGTATTTTTCCTCTTGTTTTATTTCTTGCTGGAATAAATAATACATTTTTTTAAACCCGCTAAGGTCAATATAATTAGCCTTCTTGAGAAATCATGCTGTTTGATTGGCTACAAAACAAACCGCTGTAATCCAATAATTTAGTTAACTATACAACTGGCAACTTAGTTGACATAATTAACCTAGTAAAGCCTTTAAATCACACAAAAGAATTTAGTTAGAAATGAGTTATTAAATGTTTGAATGCTTTGAAAAAATATGATCTCTTGTAAACATCAATTGATGTTTATAATTGATGAAAAAGAATTAAAATTAAACAGAAGGGCTAGGCATTTTTATTAGTAGGTGTCTTTTAAAGTAGCAATAAACCCTGAGAGATACCAACATATAATTTACTATGTGGGGTTTACAATAGTTACCATCCATTAACTAATTTCCATGCATTATGTGGGATTGTGTATTTTATTTTATTTTATTTTAATCAGCTTCAACCTTGGCCCATTCAATCAGATTTGACAGCATCCAGTTTATAATATATCTGCTAGTAGTTTCATTTATTTCAAAATAGCAAAGTTCCCTCATGGACTACGTGTATTAACATGCTGATTCGGATTAGATCTTATCCGGTGGACAATTGTAGGAAGGAAAGAGAGAAATGAGCAATAAGAGGGTCAGCCGGACACTCATGCATCATCTCCAGTGTCCTGATGAGCGGATGCGTTTCTCTGTTGAGTAACTCTCTGTCCTGCTGCAGCTCATTTAAACACATCCCGGAACTCAAAACATCTCATTATTTGCATGTAAAGTCCCTTAAAAGCACAATAAGTCAGATTTTGTTTTATAATATCCAAAAATCACAAGAACAGTGTTATATATTGTGCTGACTTATGTACTTACATTATCCCAAATGTTTAGAAGATTGTTCAGATGCAGAGACACCAATTTTAACCAGTGAGATGGAGTCACACATCCTCCATTTCAGGTTTGGTTATATAGAAGACAGGGAAACACCAAAGACATTTATGTCTATGTCATATATGTTGTGTGTTTTATTAGACTGCACTAACAATGTATTTCATATGATAAAACCTGTCACGGTTGTGGATCTATCTGTTCTTCTTGTATGTGTGTGTGTGTGGGGGGAAGTGGGTGTGTTTGTTTGGGTATATCTTCACCGCGTGGTGTGTGTGTGTTTACATTCATCAGCTGGGTTATCACGTGTCTTGTTACCACTCATCTCACTCAGCTGTTTTCCATCAACCACAGCTGTTGCGCATTACGGCGCGCCTTTATATGATCAGTGTTTGTCAGTCCGTTGTTTGTTCACCTCTGTGTCTGCTTCCTGTTAGGCACTCTCGCTATATCCGCTGGTAGTGAATCGTCATAAGTCTGTAATATTTGGACCTTATGCACGTCTCCGTTTCATTGATGTTGTTGCAACTGCCTGCACTGATGACAACCATATCAGTGAGAAACTTCACCCCAGATCCGCTGCTCTGATGAACTATTCCCGCTGGTAAGCGTGTCGATTTCCTTGAGAGTTGCTCCATAGCACTAACCTCCCCTTCCCTCGATATCTGGTAAGATATCAGTGAGAGACTTCACTCCGGATCTGTTTCTCGGATGAACTATTACCGCTGGTAAGCGTGTCGATTTCCTTGAGAGTTGCTCCATAGCATTAACCTCCCCTTCCCTCGAATATCTGGTAAGATATCAGTGAGAGACTTCACTCCGGATCTGTTTCTCGGATGAACTATTACCGCTGGTAAGCGTGTCGATTTCCTTGAGAGTTGCTCCATAGCACTAACCTCCCCTTCCCTCGAAAATCTGGTAAGATATCAGTGAGAGACTTCACTCCGGATCTGTTTCTTGGATGAACTATTACCGCTGTTTAGCGTGTTGGATTCCTTGTGAGGAGCACCCTTGCTCTACACAATTCCTCTATATCTGATGAGATCAATACCAGTTGTGACTCTTGTTATCTCTATTAATAAATCATCTTGCATTCACTTGCATTTGGGTCTCCTGTGTATATTTGTGACAAAACCAGGGTTTACTTTCCACTTTAAGCTAAACCTCAAATTCCCTGACTTTTCCCTGACTAAATAGCTGAATAACGTGACCTATTATAAATAGAAAAACAGACAGATGTTGTGTTGAGCAACTTGTCCCACCAAAATTTGGAGAATTTAATGCAAAATCAAGCAAGTAGCACTAAATTTAGAGGAGCTTGGAATTGGCAGATTTGCACTTGGCCAGCCAGGACACTGTTCCAATTTCTTCCACAGCATACATTGCGTTATCATTCATTCATTCATTTTCTTTTCAGCTTAGTCCCTTTTTTTAATCTGGGGTCGCCACAGCGGAATGAACCGCCAACTTATCCAGCATATGCTTTATGCAGCGGATGCCCTTCCAGCTGCAACCTATCACTAGAAAACATTGCGTTATATTAAATGAAATCATATTTGTGTATAGAAAGTGCTCATCTGGTGTGTATGATACTTTTAGTTGGTTAAATAAGGTCAAATAAGTAATGAAGAACTAAAATTCAGTGTTGCCAACTATTTTCGAAAAAAAGGCGATAAGGTCTGCCCGAAAAGATGATCGATAGATTACATCATACATTATTTGCATATTACTGACGTCATCATGTTTTACCGTTTCTGTTTGTTTAACAGCCTATGGTTAATAAAGGTGTATTTATTTTAGCACTGTGCTTTATATACAGTATGTATGTAAATTTAACTAAATTTATTGCTGTTTGAATACAGTATATCAATATAGATGTGTAATGAATTTGTAGTAATCTCTCAGACGTAATAAACTCATAACTCGTAATAAATATCTGTTTGTTTGTGAACAAGAAAAGAATAAACGGTCAAATTAAATTGTTTAAATAAAGGAGAAGCAGATCGGTTTGACTGTACAAAGGAAATATCTCACACTCCTGGTGCTAAATCATTTGCCGTCGTGGGTCAGTTGGCGTTTCTGTGTGGAGTTTGCATGTTCTCCCCGCGTTCGCGTGGGTTTCCTCCGGGTGCTCCGGTTTCCCCCACAGTCCAAAGACATGTGGTACAGGTGAATTGGGTAGGCTAAATTGTCCGTGGCGTATGAGTATGGGTGGGTGTGTATGGATGTTTCCAGGAGATGGGTTGCAGCTGGAAGGGCATCCGCTGCGTAAAACATGTGCTGGATAAGTTGGCGGTTCATTCTGCTGTGGCGACCCCAGATTAATAAAGGGACTAAGCCGAAAAGAAAATGAATGAATGAATGAATGATTTAAATTGAAATTAACCTAGTTACTCTATCTGTCATAATTTTATAACCATACAGCAAGGAAAACCAGCAGTCACAGAACCACAACATAACAGGATCACATCGAAACACTGCTCCCCTCTCACCCACACACTGCAGTTAATGCTGTGTAGATTATAGTATGTTTTACTTTCAAAATGGGGTGTAAATTCACCCTATTTGGCGTTTTAATTCTTTTGAACATAATTGCGTTCTGCTTGTCAAGCAGAAAACTCTTATATGTTTGTTCTTGCTGTCAACTGCGGGAAAAAATGATCGATAAGTGTTATGAAAAAACACTGAGTTTAACCGCAGGTGCTGCGTGATGCACGTACACACAAAGGAAGTCAGATTTGTATGAGGAGTCAGATTTTGATACAGCTTTCCTTCTCATCCTCTTGTGGGTGGACCCATGCGGTTTGTGCTATCCACTGGTCACTACTAATTGAATGGAGTAGGAGCACACAGTTATGTTTTGTTAAATGAGTTGCATATATTATTTACGTTTCAAAACCACCCGAATTTTGTCAACCCGCCTATGCCATTTTTTACCCGCACAATCAAATTCAAAACTGCCCAATCTGGCAACACTGCACATGATAGTCTATAAAAATCTCCAGTAACACAAAAAAGTCGCTAGATTTGTTGCCAGCCGCTTTTTTGAAAATTTGTCGCTAAGGGGGTCTGAAAAGTCATAAAATATAGCAACAAAGTCGGTAAATTGGCAACACTGCTAAAATTCCTCACCTTATAACCTGTTTTAACACATTTTAATCATTTTAAATTCTTTTTATTGTTATTTAAAGTCTTTTAAATTTTTTTTTAGCGATGCAGTGGCACAGTAGGTAGTGCTGTCGCCTCACAGCAAGAAGATCGTTGGTTCGAGCCTCGGCTATGTCAGTTGGCGTTTCTGTGTGGAGTTTGCATGTTCTCCCTGCGTTCGTGTGGGTTTTCTCCGGGTGCTCCGGTTTCCCCCACAGTCCAAAGACATGCGGTACAGGTGAATTGGGTAGGCTAAATTGTCCGTAGTGTTCGAGTGTGTATGGATGTTTCCCAGAGATGGGTTGCAGCTGGAAGGGCATCCGCTGCGTAAAACATGTGCTGGTTAAGTTGGCGGTTCATTCCGCTGTGGCGACCCCAGATTAATAAAGGGACTAAGCTGAAAAGAAAATGAATGAATGAATGAAATTCTTTTTTTATTATGATTTTTATTTTCTTGTTTCTTTAATTCTTGTTTATGTAAAGCACTTTGAATTACTATTATGCATGAAATCTGCTATATAAATACACATGCCTTGCCTAAAATGTGTAACCTTGTGTTGTAAAACAAAAAAAGAAAGAAAATGTCTTCAATATCGCCACAAATTTGATGAAAACCATAATTTTAGGCTGAAAAAAAAATCACTTTTATGAGGTGTTTGCACACTGTGTTAAAGCAGCCAGACTGATTTGATAGAAATCCACAATACTGTTTTAGCTTTCACTTTAGGTGGCCTTAACTACTTTGTACTTGCATCAACAAATAAATGCAATGTACTTAATGTGTTCACAATGCATTGCAGAACACTTCTGGTGCGCTTGAGATGGGACACGGGTATGATTAGGGAAAGGTTTGGAGGTATGGGTAGGTTTAAGGGTGGATTAAGGTGTAAGGGATGATCAACAGTGTAATAAAATGTAATTACTGTGCATGCAGGTATTTAATCAATCTTAAGTACAATGTAAAACATGCATATACACAATAACTACATTGTAACAAATAAATATATCAGTATTAGTATATAAGTTAAGGCCATCTAATATAAAGTGTGACCCTTTGTTATAATCACAATAAATACTAAACATCCCGAGAACAAGACATTTCAGTAATATCAATGTACCCCTGTCAAATTATGCAGGCCTGACTAAATTTGCTATCTGATTTCCTAATCCCAGCCACACCTCCTAATCCTATAACCCCACCCATATACTAGAGAATGAGGGGAGGCATAATCTGGCAGGGGGGTCATTTTCTGCAGTATGCTGGAGCATTAGTGCTTGAAGATCTCTTCTGAAAAAAAGAGTCGAGAGCACCAGCTCATTTGCATTTAAAGTGACAAACACGCACATAAAAACAGCGTGTTTTGGATCATACCATAAAAGTGGCAATTTCTACAAATTTACAAATGATCTGTGGAGTACTATGAGCCGAAACTTCACATACACACACTCTGGGGACATCAGAGACTTTAGGCTGAATTAGACTTCTGCGTCGTGTGATTGCTGTAACTTACAGTGCATGCCTTGCACGCAGCCATCTATTTATACTTTTGCATTCTGTTTGTGTTGCTCTGACAATACCACTTATGACACAGTAGGGTTTCTATGTTTCTCTGTGTTGAGTTTATTCATGGAAAATACCTGTAATGCAAACTTACAGTACAAGTAGCTCAAATTCGCTCATTCAGAGGTAGGAACCAATGGACGTGCACTCGCTCCAATGGGCTTGCTGCTCTCCTGTTACTCTCAGCCCCGCCCACACTCATCAACACTTCACAGAGCTTGCACTACGCGTCATCACAAGGTGTAGTTACATTTTTTAAAAGATGTGCATCAGCGTCGACATCCGCCACGGCGAAGGGTGTGCAAAATAGCACATGTTAAAGGAATGTTGAACCAACAGGTGGTGATAAAAGCCCTTTATGCTGGATTCACACCAAAAGTAGAATTAAATATTTGCACGAGCACATTGCATACAAGCATACCTGTCAACCCTCCTGCTTTTCGCAGGATTCTCCCGTACTTTACAATTCTACTCTGCTATCATCACGTAAAGATATTTTCCCGTATTTCCAATCTTTCAATGAAGGGTGGCAATAAACATTAAAGAGCTGATCTTCCCTATACGCAACCCATACCGCCGAACCACCAGGGTACGCCCCTTGCTCTTAAATGTGAATCTGTTCTGTGCTTTCATTTTATTTAGGCATGAAAACACTTTGAAATAAATATAAAAACAGTGGGATTCCCTTCTTTTCCATTACAGGTGCCGTTGCCCCTCCTATACAATTCTCAAAACAGTCAGTTCATGTAGCAGTGCGTGACCATTTGCATGACAGTCAGACGCACTCCATAGTGGTAGATAGATGCTGTTTACAAAAAAAATTCTGTACACGCAATTTGAAGTGAAGTGAATGTCAGGGTTTTGGGTGCTTATTTGAACAGACATATACATATAATTAACAATAATAATAATAATAATAATAACATCTAAAGATGTCAATGGGGAGATGGGCATATCCCTTATTTTCACATCCCAAAGTTGACAGTTATGCATGCAAGAGAACAAAGGTGGATTAACGTTCCATGGTGCAAATAATGCGGCCTTCCATGTTTGGTGTGAAACCAGTGGTTTTGGCCAATAACAAAGGAGAAAATAATGTGCATGCTGATGTCATGAGTCAAAAACTGCAGTTGTAGTGTCCACATGACCACACTGTACTCAAAGTTTCAGAAAATCTTCACCATGGCCAGAGTTTTCAGATGGTTTCAGTTTCAGTCATCTGATACTTCATTTTTGTACACTGTAAATCCCGCTGTTGTCATTACTAAATATATTAAGTTAATATGACTTGACATTACTTAAAATACAAAGTTTTGGCATCAAAACTTAAACTGGTGAGTTTAACTCACTCATTAGGCAGCAAAAACCTTTAATATTTTAAGTTCTCTGAACTTAACATTTTAATTTCTTTTACCATGTAGGTTGCAATGATTGGTTGCGCTTGAAATTCTGCCTTGACAACCGCTCTGATTGGCCGATATACAGTTGTAGTCAGAATTATTAGCCCCCCTGATAATTTTTTTCCCCAATTTCTGTTTAACAGAGAGAAGATTTTTTCAACACATTTCTAAACATAATAGTTTTAATAACTCATTTATAATCACTGATTTATTTTATCTTTGCCATGATGACAGTAAATAATATTTTACAAGAAAATTTTCAAGACACTTCTATACAGCTTAAAATGACATTTAAAAACTTTACTAGATTAATTAGGTTAACTAGGCAGGTTAGGGTAAAATATTATCAGACATAATGTGAAAATTTCCTTGCTCTGTTAAACATAATTTGGGAAATATTTAAAAAAGAAATTCAGAGGGGGGCTAATAATTCTGACTTCAACTGTATGTTATATGACACAAGGCGATCATTTAGCTTGTGATGCTGAATTTTGCCGAAGCGCAGCAGGACAGAGGCACTACCTGGACCCATCTGACGAATGAGAAAAGTTAAATTAGTAAGTAGATTTTTAAATGCTCATGTACATTTTTCTTAATTGATATACACACAGGGGCGACACAGTGGCGCAGTGGGTAGCACTGTCACCTCACAGTAAAGCCTGGTTTATACTTCTGCGTCAAGTGATCAGCGTAACCCACGGCGCAAGCCTCGCACTTAGCCGTGCATTTATACTTCTGCGCGCTGTTTCTGTTTCTCTGCAATAACACTTCGGAAACGCTAGCTGGCAGTAGGTGTTTATGTTTCTCTGTGTCGAGTTTCTTCACTGGTGTTTTGTGTTTTCTGAACACTTCCTTAATGTACAAGTGGCTCAAATTCGCTCATTTTGAGGCGGGAACCGGCGGACGAGCAACAACTTTAATCATGAGGTAAACACAAAACAACAGTCTCCATCCGGAGCTCCTTCACGGGACTCCACACTTGTAAACACTCGCTGCATCGGGCGCGCGGCTCTCACCTCTGCCCACACTCGTCAGCGCTACCAAGCCGGCAAATCACAGAGCTTGCGCTACGCGTACGCGTTACATTTTTGAGAGGTGCGCGTCAACGTCGCCGACGGCCACGGCGAGGGGCAATGCTTCCACGCATAGGCTGCGCCGTAGCATACACGTGCGTTTGTCGCAGAATTATAAATCGGCCTTAAGAAGGTCACTGGTTCAAGTCCGGGCTGGGTCAGTTGGCATTTCTGTGTGGAGTTTGCATGTTCTCCCCGTGTTGGCGTGGGCTTCCTCCGGGTGCTCCGGTTTCCCCCACAGTCCAAACACATGTGCTGTAGGTGAATTGGGTAAGCTAAATTGTCCATAGTGTATGTGTGTATGTCCTGGTCCTTCAGGTTGGGGGTTAAGCATTGGGCTAACGACCCACCTCATGAAAATTACATGTTACGAAACACCAACATGGTGCGGCTAAATATCAACTTCCATATAAATGGCCCTGGGAGTAAATAAAGAATATTAAAGCTGAACATTTTGGAAGTTTAGTCTATTAGCCAGTTTTCTGTAATTAAACATTTAAGTTATCAGCAATTAAATATTTAGGTTAATTCAATAAAGAGACCACTTTTGGTCAACTCAATTAATTGAGTTGTCAATTTCCCATTACTCAAACTAACTGAGGGAATCACTTTCCTCAAATCATTTGAGTAGTCTCAACTTATTAGAGTTTACAGTATATGGACGAATGAAAAAACGTGTGGTTTTGAAAATATCCATGTTGGTGTAGACAGTGCCTTATTTTATGTGTTGTCAAATAGAGCATTATAGTCCACCTTTAGTTACGTTATTTGAATAAGCACAATTTACAAAAACTGAATGACTAAAAAAAAAAAACAAGACGTCACATACAGTACCTTCTCTCTATTTCAGGTGTGGAGACGGCGCTAGACAGACCCAATGTCTCCTGTGAGGACAAATAAAGACATTTTAGACCACAAACCACAAACGCAGACTGAAATAGTGCTGAAGTGTTTGAACTAAGATAACTACAAGTGTCTTTCTCATAAAAGCATGCATGATTAATCCTCCCACCTGGATCTCCAAGCGTAGCTGAAGGGATGTTGTTGATTCAGCTTTTCCCTGAGAAACAAAGTCATTCAGCAGTTTACAAAAAACCCTCAATGACAAACTGTTCACTCCTTCAGTCTCTGATAAGCTATCTAGTTTAACCAAATGACACATCTCAATGCCATTTACACGGTCAAGCAATATTTATGCACAAATCAGGATTTTCTTGTTCTGAACGTATTCATTTTATCCTGCAAGGATACATTAAAATGGATCAAAAGGCTATAAAGTAAAAGCAAAGACATTTATTATGCTATTTCTCTTACATATTAATGTTGTTTATAGTTATTTACTACTACTGTATATATAGTGTCTCTCAATTTAAATAAATGAACTGGATTTTCTAGGTGTGAATAAAATATGATAGTGTTTGAATTAAGAAATGATAACAGTAAGTGCTGTTTTCAAGCATATTTGCACATTTATTTGACATATTTGTTTCATATTTAATTCTTTAAAGTCATAATATTTTGTATTAATTCAGCAGAAGTGCATTTATAAATGTAAATGTGTTGGAATGTTTAAATGTGTTATAATTTCATGTGGTGTACTTTAAGACATTTAAAGTGGAAGCATGTCACTTTAAAGAAAATGACGTGTAATGTGAGTGACGTGTTTATGAGTTGCCGGATAGACTGACGATAAACAGAAGCATGTCAACGCTGTGTTAAGTTACATGTGTTTAAGAAGCATAACCTCTTAAGGCCCAAAGTGTTTTTTTACATGCATTTTTTTTATTTCTCTTTGCTATTTGGGCTTATTGGAACCTAATAATATTGGATTCCTAATAAAAATCTAAGTATCATCTTTTGATATGATGTACTTTTAGAGAAAAATTATGTCCATATATGTGGACTCGTGGTCCGAATTTACATAAAACACTTTTTCCTGAATGTTTTTTAATGCATATATAACATAGAAATTTTATTTTGAACTTGCTTTGACTATCAGAGATTAAAATTTTTTTTTTCCCATTTTGGACAGTTAAAAATAGGGTTTGGGACATTTCATATGCTGCAAAACAGTTGCAGGATGACACTATGGGCCCTATTTTAACGATCTAGGTGCAAAGTCTAAAGCACGGGGCGCAAAAGCATTAAGGGCGTGTCAGAATCCACTTTTGCTTTGCACTGCGGCGCATGGTCTAACAAGGTTGAGCTTAATCTCTTAATGAGTTATAGGTGTGTTTTGAGAATAAACCAATCAGAGTCTCATCTCCCATTCCCTTTAAGAGTCAGCTGCGTCTCACCATTGCGCATTTGCTATTTACAGTACATGGCGGAATTTGTAAGTGGAAAAACTGAACGCTTCACTAGAGAAAAAAACAGTTAAACAGAGCATCTACAGCGCAAGAATGAGAGAATGAGCCTCCTCATTCTTTAATTTCACTTTCACTCTCGTGGATAAGGAAAAGTGTTGTAAGCACAGACATTAGCCTGCATAATTAATTTTGTTTGTTAAGCACAAAGATTTGTTTCAAAACTATTTCTAAATTCAGGTCTAATTTCCAGCAAACGAATAAATGAACAATAATAACGAAGTGTGTTCAAAAAACTGAGTTATATCCAAATACACATGCTATGCTCCATATGGTCTAAAGCCTGACAGGTGGACAAATCTAAGCGTGTTTTTATTAAAACAAATATAAACCAGAATCAGAATCAGTTTTATTGCCAAGTGTGCACACAAGGAATTTGTTTTGGCAACAGAAGCTTCCAGTGTACATAAAGGGATGAGTGACAACTCTGGCTGTTTTTGTGCTTGGTGCTCTGTAGCGCCGACCAGACGGTAACAGTTCGAACAGGTAATGTGCTGGGTGCGAGACATCCAGAGTGATTTTGCGAGCCCTTTTACTCACTCTGGAAGAGTACAGTTCTAGAAGTTTAGGAAGGGTAGTGCCAGTGATTCGTTCAGCAGTCCGGACTATTCGCTGTATTCTACGGAGGTCAGTTTTGGCAGCTGAGCTGAACCAGACGGTGATTGAAGTGCAGAGGATGGTTTGGATGACAGCTGAGTAGAACTGTACGAGCAGCTCCTGTGGCAGGTTCTCGTACAATTCTACTCAGCTGTCATCCAAACCATCATCCAAACCATAAATATGCATATAATAAATAATACTGCTAATAATAATAACATTATACAAAAGCAATTTGTCATGAATAAACTGAAAAAGCCCCCCGAGATGAAGGCATGAAGGCAGTAGTTTTTATATTTATGTAGGCTAGAAAATAATATTTTTTGTAATATTTTATTCCTTTAATTCTTTTTTATTTGTAAAGATATTTGCGAATTGCTCTACATCCTGGGTGTATTAAGCAATGTTTAAGCGAGGCGCACATCTAACGCGCTCTGCGCTGCACTTTAGACCTCCTCTTATCTGGTCTATTAAACAGTCTATTCTAGTTCTTCAAAATAGCAATGCGCCAGCAATGCACCTCAACACACCTCCTTTTTTGTCCCGAAATGCCTATGGGCGCACATATGAGCGCAAATGCATTTGCTATTTAAACAGCGTGGTGCAAAAGGTCAAAATGACTCTTGCATTGAGCTGATACTAGCAAACAACAATTGCGTCGCGCCTTGCGCCGGTTGTATGATAGGGCCCTATGTCTGTAACAAAATATAAAACATTCAAAGTATTTTAAATAGCCACTTAAGAGCTAAAATGTGCTGTCCATGTCTGTGGACACTCAAGCCTATAGGAGGTTAGTTACAACAGCCATAAGTCAAAAGGACAGTAAAGAAGATTTTATTAACCCAAGGACCTTCTTTTCATGACAGGCGACCAATGAGGTATTTGTTTTGCTTGTTTAATGTATTAGATAATCATGGTGTGTATAATTTCTTATATGTTTGTACTGTGTTCATTTACTACTACAGTTCTCACGGCATCAAGGTGTCAAAGGCGCAAAGCACATAAAGAGGATGACCTTTAGAATAAACGCCCATTCTAAGGAACCAGGTCTATGTTGTTGTGAAGAGAGTAATAAAAACACTTTTCAAATATTTTCAATAATAAATATTGTCTTTTATTTAACAGAAAATGACAAATGCTCAAAGTAACAAATTAGTAAGTCATTTAAAATCAGGGTTATTACACAAAATATAGATTTTTTTAAACTATTCTGAAGTTAAAACACTGATATTGTGCTGTTTAAAGATGTATAAATTATTTGTAAAAATAAATTATGTATAAAAAATAAAGATTTCACTCTTTATTGTTGAGGCAAATTCCCATTATTCATCCATTTATTCATTCATTCATTCATTCATTCATTCATTCATTCATTCTCCTTCGGCTTAGTCCCTTTATTCATCAGGGGTCGCCACAGCGGAATGAACTGCCAACTTATCTAGCATATGTTTTAGACAGCGGATGCCCTTCCAGCTGCAACCCAGTACTGGGAAACACCCATGCACTTTAATTCACACACATACACTACGGCCAATTTAGTTTATTCAATTCACCTATAGCGCATGTCTTTGGAAACCGGAGCACCCGGAGGAAACCCACGCCAACCTGGGGAGAACATGCAAACTCCACACAGAAATGGGAGCCGGGACTCGAACCAGCGACCTTCTTGCTGTGAGGCGACAGTGCTAGGAACTAAGCCACTGTGTCGCCCCAAATTCCCATTAAAGAACATTTAATTATACTGCTATTTTAAAAAATGCAAAAGAAATGTAATTAGTAGTCAGAGAAACAAAACAAAAGTTATGTTTTACTCAAACACAACTATAAATCATAAATCTAGAGACACTGAACATTTCCAATTGGTCTCTTATTTTTTTTTCCATACCAACATTGAATATTTATAATTATATTAAACGTGTATATAAAAATGTTTAATCTAATCAGTGTATTAGATAGATTTTTGAAGAATCACATGACACTGAAGACTGGAGTTAAGAAATCTACTCCACATTTTTGAACCCTAGATAAATTTCACAAAGAAATATCACCTACAAATACAATGACAAAAGTCTTGTTGTCGACCCCAGTTGTAAGAGCAACAAATAATAACTTGGCTTCTAGTAGATCATTTGGAAAAGTGGCAGAAGGTAGATTTTTCCCATGAGTCATTTGTTGAACTGCATTCCGCATGCAACCAAGATTCTCACAGATATCAGTCAAGTTTAGTGAAGGAAAAATCATGGTTTGGAGGGTATATTCAGTATGGGGGCGTGCGAGAGATCTGCAGAGTGGATGGCAACATCAACAACCTGAGGTATCAAGACATTTGTGCTGCCCATTACATTACAAACCACAGGAGAAGACAAATTCGTCAGAAGGATAGCGCTCCTTCTCATACTTCAGCCACCATATCAAAGATCCAGAAAGCAAAGAAGGTCAAGGTGCTCCAGGATTGGCCAGCCCAGTAACCAGACATGAACATTATTGAGCATGTCTGGTAAGATGAATGAGGAGGCATTGAAGATCAATCCAAAGAATCTTGATGAACTCTGGGAGTCCTGCAAGAACGCTTTCTTTGCCATTCCAGATGACTTTATTAATAATTTATTTGAGTCATTGCAGAGATGTATGGATGTAGTCCTCCAAGCTCATGGGAGTCAAACACAATAATCATTCTTTCCACTGCACCATGACTTTATATTCTATACTGGACATTATTTCTGTTAAGTGACAAGACTTTTGTCTAAGCACAGTCAGACCTTACTGTCCTAATGAAGTCATCAAAAATCAAGGCATGATCATATTTTATTTTGGTCAAATAAGCGTAATCTAGAGGCCTTTGCCTTTCATATAAGCCACTTCTGATACCAAATGATCAACTAGAAGTCAAGTTATTATTTGTTGTTCCTAAAACTTGGATAGGCGACAAGACTTTTGTCAGGTAGTGTATATACTTAAATAAAGGCTGGTGTGTGTTTTACCGTCTCTGCTTCTTGAGTGACTCGGCGTTTGCGTAACTCCTCCATTCTGTCGCACACTTCGCTGTAGGACGTGCTGTAATACTCTGAATACTCTTGGGCCAGATCTGCAATGTTTCCCAGAGAGCCATCCTACAACACACAAACAATACACTCATTATTTACAGCTTCAAAACACAGAAAACTGCCTCCGCGATCATCAAAATGGTGACGGATATCCAGCTCTCACAGCATACAATGCTCAATAGAGATGAGGTTTGGACCTTTAAAGGGGACCTATTATGCTCATTTTCACAAGATGTAAAATAAGTCTCTGATGTCCCTAGAGTGTGTATGTGAAGATTCAGCTCAATTTGTTAGCCCAAACAATGTTTTATAACTTTTTAAAACTGACCATTTTAGGTTTTAATCCAAATTGTGCTGTTTTGGTGACTGTCACTTTAAGTTCAAATGAGATTGTGTTCTTTAAAAATGAGGGCGGAGGTACAAATGCTTATGTGTCAGCATAGTGGCAGATTCAAAAACAAGACTAATGTTCTATGCTAATGAGGGAGAGATGGTCACTAATGGGCGGGGCTTTCCCCCTCTGATGACACGTACAAATGGACAATGTCAATCAAAGTGTTTCTGCAGACTGTTTTTATGAAGAGTGATTATAAAAAATATAATTAATACATTTTTACCATTAGAAGCTGTTTATATTCACAGACTGTTGCCACACAACTCCATTTAAACCCCTTATAAAATTGATTTTTGCATAATAGGTCCCCTTTAAAACCTTATCAAGCCCCTATGGAGGTAGTTATGAAGTACTAGTTAATGAAAAGCTGAAATATCTAGAGGCCATCCAGAAATACCAGAGATTCATAAAAGGAGATGCACAAAGTCAATCAGTTTTCTCTCCGCAGGTCTTCCTGGTATTGTATGATCGTCAGAGACGTGACCTTTCTTGTTTACTCACTGACCCCCGAGGGCAAAGCAGCATCTAGATCTGCAAGCTCAACTCCAAAAAATCCCCCCAAACATTTTTAACATTCTCAGGTTTTGGTCAATCATAAGACACTATGTGATTTGCCAATGATGGGAATGGTATGGGATGCAGGAAGTTGAATGTTAACCCCTAAAAACCCCGACATAAAAAAACAAAATAGACAAATAGAGAACTGAAGAAATGATTACACAATGTGAAAAAAGAATCATTATTAAACGTGCATGTAACATAAGAACCCTCAGTTGATCTCTGCTTGAAAATAAAATGATGACCCACGGCACACTTGACTTTAAAACAATGACATTTAAAATCTGCCATGTGTTACCCTCATATTAAATCAAGTATCAAATCAGCCGAATTAAAAACAGCAAGAAGAAAAAATAAATAGTAGAAGAAAATAAATAAATCAAAATCAAAATAACAACCACTTTAAAAAGGACTTGCAATTATATCTACACACTTTCACTATTCAAATATTAATTGCATAACTGCAAAAATTGTTATTATTATTATTTTTTAATAATATTTTATTAAGCAGAAACTGTAATGACAGTAAGTACATGACATGCAAACAGCATAGTATAATCTGCTGGTTTTGAACATACAGAGTAATAAAGAAGTACAGTAATGTAAATAACCAAAACACTACCCTTATGCCAATCCAAATCAACTCCACAAAAAAAAAAAAAAAAAAAAAAATGACTGATTGATTAATAAAAAAAATAATAATTATGCTAAGTACTAAAAGAAGTACTAAAAGAAGATTCATGTTATTATTGAACAAATTTGTTTTTGTTGTTGACTAATAAATATTTATCAACACTATTGATAAATGACATCATCAACACTATAGAATAAACTTAAAAACATTAATTGAATATATTTACATATATATATATTCATTCATTCATTTTTTTTTTTTGGCTTAGTCCCTTTATTAATCTGGGGTCGCCACAGCGAAATGAACCACCAACTTTTCCAGCATATGTTTTACGCAGTGGATGCCCTTCCTGCTGCAACCCATCTCTGGGAAATATATACAGTTGAAGTCAGAATTATTAGCCCCCTTTTGACTTTTTTTTATATTTCCCAAATGATGTTTAACAGAGTAAGGAAATGTTCGCAGTATGTCTGATAATATTTTTTCTTCTGGAGAAAGTCTTATTTGTTTTATTTCGGCTAGAATAAAAGCAGTTTTTAATTTTTTAAAAGCCATTTTACGGACAAAATTATTAGCCCTGTTAAGCAATTTTTTTTTCAATAGTCTACAGAACAAACCATCATTATACAATAACTTGCCTAATTACCCTAACCTGTCTAGTTAACCTAATTAACCTAGTTAAGCCTTTAAATGTCACTTTAAGCTGTATAGAAGTGTCTTGAAAAATATTTAGTCAAATATTATTTACTGTCATCATAACAAAGATAAAAGAAGTCAGTTATTAGAAATGAGCTATTAAAACAATTATGTTTAGAAATGTGTTGAGAAAATCTCTCCGTTAAAGAGAAATTAGGAAAAAAAACAAACAGGGGGGCTAATAATTCAGGGGGGCTATATATGCAGTATATATATATATATATATATATATATATATATATATATATATATATATATATATATATATATATATATATATATATATATATATAAACACATATAAGACATTATTTGTGTGGAAACATCACCTGCTCACTATGACATTAGAGATTTATTTTACATCTTGTAAAAAAGGGCATATTAGATATTATAAGACCTTATAATATAATTTTTGAGTGCATTTACTGTACAAAATATTTTTTTTGCCAATTAAAGATTTTAAACCTTTTTGCATATCTATAATTATCATTAATGCACTGTAAAATATTCATTATTTATTTATTTATTTATTTATTTATTTATTTATTTATTTATTTATTTATTTATGTAATTATTTATTTATTTATTTATTCATTCATTTATTTATTTATGTGTTTGAATTGCATTATGGGACCTTGATCTTTTGTTAACTGTTGATGTTGAAATGTTTGAAAAAGTGATTTTTATCGACATTTTTAATAGTGATATATTGGATGGTTTGGTGTTAAATACCTGGTAATAAACTACTTTCCTTTTATTACAGACTTATATATATATTAAAATTATATATATTACCCCCCCCTCCACACACACACACACACACACACACACACACACACACACACACACACACACACACACACACACACACACACACACACACACACACACAACAACAACAACAACAACAACAACAACAACAACAAATAGTATTGCTATTTTTAATATTATAAAATACTACTACTACAACTAGTAATCGAAATACTACTACTAGAATTAATAATAATAATAATAATAATAATAATAATTATTATTATTATTCATATTATTATTATTACAATATTACAAATTATTACTATTCTATATAATATATTAGATAGATAATAAAAATTATTATTATTATTATTATTATTATTAATATTATTATTATTATTATTATTATTATTATTATTATTATTATTATTATTATTATTATACAATATCTTCTTGTTACTGTTAAATAAAACATTATTACAATTAAATTCAATCTAACAGCAAAACGCAAATAAAATATTTCCAAACTTACCAAGATATTCATCAGGTCAGCCCACACACACGAAAAACTGTCCGGCATGCTCAAATCCCCACACATTTCTTGATCAGAATTCGCTTCGTTATCCATAATCAAAAATAATAATAATATACAGCTCCAAACACTAAACACTTTAAACACACATCCTCAGAGATCGAAGAGTCAAAAGCCAAACATGGTTCATCCTGTCTTCAGATGGAGAAACCATAATGAAGTTAAATTATTAAACAAAAATCTCCTGCAGTTCAACAACCAGATGCACAAATATAAAGGGAATAAAACAGCAGGAACTCCACCAACGCAGCCAATGTGTCCCAACTTAAGATGTAAACAAACTAAACTGATCACAAAAATGACTTTGTTGCTCTAAATCTCTGCAGTAGTGAAGTGACCGAGACGTGTGTGTGAGTCTGTGCACCTGCGAGATCTTCACACACACTGACTGGTTTATTGAGGCTGATTAATATTCCTCGGACTGAGCCGCTGTGCTGGAGGAAGTGACACTTCCAAAAGACGGACTTGGCTCACATGTACACACAATCAATGAGCCCTCAGAGGCCATTCATTCAGCAGCCAGACAAACAAACAACCAGGAGATTCATTATAAAAACAAACAACAACACCAAAACAAGATGAGCTTTAACCAATTACGGGTCAATATGAGCATCAGTTATTAATCTGTAGAGCTTGTAGCATCACTGTTGTTCTTTTTCATAATTATTAATGAGTATTTGAGTAATTAAACACACTATAAAGAGCGAGTATTTGGCTTTACTTTAAAAAAGTGAGTTAATTTGTTGCTTTAAAAAAGATTTGTTCATCTTAATTAAGAACAGTGAGTAAACTTGTTGCTTTTAGAGCGATTAGTTGACTTTACCTAAAAATACTGAGTAAACGTGTTGCTTTTAAAGCGATTAGTTGACTTTACTTAAAAATAGTGAGCAAACGTAATACTTTTAAAGCGATTAGTTGACTTTACATAAAAATAGTGAGTAAACAATGCTTTTAAAGCGATTAGTTGACTTTAAAAAAGTGAGTGAACTTAATGCTTTTAAAGCGATTAGTTGACTTTACTTAAAAATAGTGAGTAAATGTAATGCTTTTAAAGTGATTAGTTGACTTAACTTAAAAATATTGAGTAAACTTAATGCTTTTAAATCGATTAGTTGACTTTACTTAAAAATATTGAGTAAACTTAATGCTTTTAAATCGATTAGTTGACTTTATTTAAAAAATGAGTGAACTTAATGCTTTTAAATCGATTAGTTGACTTTATTTAAAAAATGAGTGAACTTAATGCTTTTAAAGTGATTAGTTGATTTTATTTAAAAAGTGAGTGAATTTAATGCTTTTAAAGCGATTAGTTGACTTTACCTAAAAATAGTGAGAGAACTTAATGCTTTTAAATCGATTAGTTGATTTTATTTAAAAAATGAGTAAACTTAATGCTTTTAAATTGATTAGTTGATTTTATTTGAAAAGTGAGTGAACTTAATGCTTTTAAAGCGATTAGTTGACTTTACTTAAAATAGTAAGCTTAATGCTTTTAAAGCGATTAGTTGACTTTACTTAAAATAGTGAGTGAACTTAATGCTTTTAAAGCGATTAGTTGACTTTACATAAAAATAGTAAGTAAACAATGCTTTTAAAGCGATTAGTTGACTTTACTTAAAAATAGTGAGTGAACTTAATGCTTTTAAAGCGGTTAGTTGACTTAAAAATAGTGAGTACATTTAATGCTTTTAAAGGGATTAGTTGACTTTACTTAAAATAGTAAGCTTAATGCTTTTAAAGCGATTAGTTGACTTTTCTTAAAAATAGTGAGTAAACAATCCATTTAAAGCGGATAGTTGACTTAATGCTTTTAAAGCGATTAGTTGACTTTACTTAAAATAGTGAGTAAACTTAATGCTTTTAAATCGATTAGTTGACTTTACTTAAAAATAGTGAGTAAACTTAATGCTTTTAAATCGATTAGTTGACTTTACTTAAAAATAGTGAGTAAACTTAATGCTTTTAAAGTGTTTAGTTGATTTTAAATTTAAAATAGTGAGTAAACAATGCTTTTAAAGTTATTAATTGACTTTACTTAAAAACGGTGAGTAAACAATGTTTTTAAAGTGATTAGTTGATTTTATTTAAAAAGTGAGTTAACCTAATGCTTTTAAAGCGAATAGTTGACTTTATTTAAAAATAGTGAGTAAATTTAATGCTTTTAAAGCGATTAGTTGACTTTATTTAAAAATATTGAGTAAACTTAATGCTTTTAAAGCGATTAGTTGACTTTATTTAAAAATATTGAGTAAATTTAATGCTTTTAAAGCTGATTAGTTGACTTTATTTAAAAATAGTGAGTGAACTTAATGCTTTTAAAGCGAGTTAGTTGACTTTAATTAAAATAGTGAGAAAAGCCATTGCTTTTAAACAGATTAGTTGACTTTACTTAAAAATAGTGAGCAAACGTAATACTTTTAAAGCGATTAGTTGACTTTACATAAAAATAGTGAGTAAACAATGCTTTTAAAGTTATTAGTTGACTTTACTTTAAAATAGTGAGTAAATGTAATGCTTTTAAAGTGATTAGTTGACTTTACTTAAAAATATTGAGTAAACTTAATGCTTTTAAATCGATTAGTTGACTTTACTTAAAAATAGTGAGTGAACTTAATGCTTCTAAAGCGATTAGTTGACTTTACTTAAAAATAGTGAGTAAATGTAATGCTTTTAAAGTGATTAGTTCATTCATTCATTCATTTTCTGCCGCTTTTCCGGGGCCGGGTCGCGGGGGTAGCAGTCTTAGGAGAGAACCCCAGACTTCCCTCTCCCCAGACACTTCCTCCAGCTCCTCCGGGGGGATCCCGAGGCGTTCCCAGGCCAGCCGAGAGACATAGTCCCTCCAGCGTGTCCTGGGTCTTCCCCGAGGCCGCCTCCCCGTGGGACATGCCTGGAACACCTCCCTAGGAAGGCGTCAAGGAGGCATCCGAAACAGATGCCCGAGCCACCTCAACTGACTTCTCTCGATGTGGAGGAGCAGCGGCTCTACTCCGAGCTCCTCTCGAGTGACAGAGCTCCTCACCCTATCTATAAGAGTGCGCCCTGCCACCCTTCGAAGAAAACTCATTTCAGCCGCTTGTATCCGAGATCTTGTCCTTGCGGTCATGACC
>LR812535.1:9881496-9945586 GCA_903798195.1 Danio kyathit
CACATACAATTACAGTAAAGTTACATACGACACAAGGATAAAACATATAATGAGAATTTCTTAAAATGTTAGACAAAAGAATTACACATGATTACAAACTAGATTTGCTTTTTGCCATTTCTTTAACTTGTATTTAAATGTTGAATAATTTGTAACACCCCTTAAATCAATATAAAGTGTGACATGGCTCTAACTGAGAAGACTGATCGTGCAAAAGTTGTACGCCTAAACTGCACAGCACATCTCCTCTGGTAACAGATCGTGTTGCTTGACCATTATTATTCTTGTGTGTCACATATGACATAATGGAGGTGGAGCATATCCATTTAAACATTTTAAAAATCATACAAGCATCAGCCAAATACTTCATATTATCAAAGCTCAATAAATAGTGTTTTGGATTATATTACAATGATGATACCTAATAGTCTTCTGATCAAATACTTTAAGTGTCTGTTTATAAAGTGATTCAACTGATTTTAAAACTGTTAAACTGGTGTGTGACCAACTAGTAAGACGATATGTAATATAAGAAAAAATCATGGAGTACATAAAAAGTTTTGCTGCTTCATTAGTCAAGTAAGGTCGTATATGCCTGAAGTTGGCCAGATTAAATTGAACAATTTTAGTGACCTTGGCATGCTTTTGGAATGTCAATTGTGAATCTAAATATTTAAAATCAAAGACAACCCTGAGCTTTTCTCCTTTAACAAATACATCAGGATGATAGGTAACTGTCAATGATTGTGAGAAAAACATACAAACCGTTTTACTTATATTCAAATTAAGATATGAGTCACACAACCAATCAGAGACATGAACTAGTGCCTCGGTTAAATAATTTGCTGCCAGTTGTTTGCTTTTCGCGTGCACATTTAGAACTGTGTCATCAGCATACATCTGATTATTAATAGTAGGACAGACTTGTGGGAGGTCATTTATATACAGACTAAATAGTATACGGCCCAAAATGGATCCTTGTGCTCACCTTAATATGACAACATGGTGTGTGTAAGGCTAAGCATGCCTTCTCTTTCGTGCTTTTAAAAACACGAATGAATTAAATACACATCAATAAATGAAGTGCGTCAAATGCTGCAAAAGTCACGTTACAGTACATACTTTATTTTCATGTGAAACTGAGCTTTGCTGTAGAGCGTGTACTGCTAGAAAGCGGGCGGGATATGACTGAATAATTGTTTTATCTCGATGAATGTTTTTTCATAATCGTTGGAAGCCAAAATCGACGTCGAAACCGAAATTCGAGTAATTGCACAGCCCTAGCTGCCATTATAGCCCACTGGCTTTTTGCTCAGCAGGTCTCCACAAAGGACACGAGACTGAAAACTATCAATTGATGCCATCTTATCACCCTCAGTTTTTATTGTCATGTGATTTGTTAAAACAAAATCACATTTTTGATGCACATGCTGGAATTTTTTCTGTAAATTTATAGAATCAGGGCCGGATTAACCAATGGGCATTATGGGCACAGGCCCAGGGACCCGTACGCACTTGGGGCCCCTGCGAGGGGGTAAAATTTTGGAGTGTCTATTTAGGCTATTAAGAGCAAATAGCACACCTCGTGGGAAGAGTTGAGTGATTCACGCCCATCACCGTTTGATTGAAAGAGACAACATAATGGCAACATGTTTTGACGCGATCGATCATGAACCCGGTTCTGGTGAACACATTCTTCTTCTTTTTTCCCACTACATATCAGATTTTGCCTACTCTTCATCACGAGGAAGACAAGTAGGAATCATTAATAAGTGTGTGTATTATGGAGGACTCTGATTCATATAGAACTGGATTGGAGAAGTGTTATATCTAAATCATTTGCATTATAAGTTTGTAGAAGTTATACATTAAAAAATAAATGTAATTTTTTAGTATTGCTTCAGTGAACTTGAACAAGTATATTAAAATCCATTAATTTTCACTAGTTGTATTAGTATTTTTTTCAAAGTATGCTTTAAATGCTTTAAAAATAATAAAATATAGTCATATACTGTATATCATTTATTTAAAAAATGCAGACCATACATTATAGATTCATTTTTTCCAAAAAAATATTATATTTATCATCTTTTTTAGTTCAACTATGGGGTGCGGCCAAGTTAGGGGCCTACAATACATTGCGCCCAGGGGCCTTTGAATTCTCAATCCGGTCCTGCTCTTATTGGTTAAAAAGGTTATCCTACTAATAAGTTATGTGCATATGTGTATGTGTGTGTGCATTTTCCAAATGTTTGTGCATCTTGGCATTTCCATTAAACATTTTTTTATGTGCATATTCAAAATGCACATAAAAATAGGTGGATGGAAACAGCTATTGATTAGTCTGTTTTGTGTTTAAGCACAATGACAATGGAGGAGTTGTTGAAGTCGCTGCAGAAGAAATGTCGCGTGGAGTGTGAAGAAGCGCACAGGCAGCTGGTCTGTGCTCTCAATGGTCTGGCTGGAATCCACATCATTAGAAGTACTGTATCGTGAGATCCATTTCTGAACATCTACAGTGTTTATCTGCATCTCCCTTGACTGCTGCGGACAGTAATGAACTGTTTTCTGTTCCCACCCAGGTGAGTTTGTAGATGCAGCGGAGATGTACAGGGAAGTGTTACGATCATCTGAGGAACACAAAGCAAGGCTGAAAACGGATTCACTTCAGGTAAATGATACCAATTCAATTTCATTTAGCTCACTTTTTACCCAAAATTGGAATCACACTTGTACTCTTTCCGGTCAAAAGTGACCCAAATAACTTATTTTTTTATTTTTTTATTTCTGAGGAAAATCATTTATTTATTATATATATATATAATATTTTTTTCTTTTTGCATTTTGAGAGCATATTGTGGAAAAAATAGATTTATGCAGTAATTAATATACATTTTGTACCAATGGAAACAATGGAAAAATTCTTTGTTTAAATATATATTAAAAAAAATTTTAACTAATGCAGGATTTCTAGTTAGAATAAAGACTCCACCTTTCAAATCCTATTTTGGGTGGCAGATTAGCTCCATCTGTTTGTAAAGAAAAGAAAAAAACTGTGTAATTACCTCTAGGATGCCTGTATAACTCTCTATAGATCAGCTTGTTAAAGCATGCATGCAAAGCAGGGGCGCCCCTGTTTTGCTGTTGATATTACTAATTAAATGCATAAGAATGTACTTGCGTAAATTCAAAATATTTCAATAAATAAATAGCAGCCACTAAATTATTGTGGATTGATTGCTGCCACTGACATAGCTGATTCACTGCCCCTCCCCCTCCCCGAATATTTACCTTAAGGTACATCAATAGAAGAAGCTGTATTAATAATATTGTGGCTCAAAAAGAAATATTCACTCACTCGTTTTCTTTTCAGCTTAGTCCCTTTAATTAATCTGGGGTCACCACAGCAGAATGAACCGCCAACTTATTCAGCAACCATCCAGCTGCAACCCATCACTGGGAAACACCCATACACTCTTGTTTGTTCATTTGTTTGTTTTAATAACTAATTCACTAATCTTCATTAACTTTTGACATGGCATATATCTGAAAAAATATCTGAAAAGATATTTAGATATATGAAAAGTGTTTTTAAACTAAATGTTGATTTTTATTTGGTTTGCGCATGTACTTGCTGAATTATTTCAAGGAATAGATTGCAATGTTTCAAGAGTAATTAAGTAAATCAATTAAAACCACATTATTTCATTTACCAGAAAAAAAAAATTACACCAAATTTATCATTTTTTGTGTGCCACCCATAGACTGTAAAAGATAAGGACGTAGTATCCGTGACGTCACCCATAGGTTTATGAAGAACCCAAGAGAAGCTACCAGTAGGCGTGGCCAACCATCGTCATTTAGTTCCCGTGTCATCGCACCAACCGGGGCATACCATACAAGGGCAAAAAGGTGTAGCGTGAGCGGAGCTACAGACGCATGAGAAACACTTAATACTTCATCACCTGCGACTCGTTTGTGTTCTGACCACATTTGTTTGGTTGTATACTATATCAATAAAGTGTTTAGACTTTTAAAAACACTGTTTCATAAGCAACGTCATAAGCACAATGCTTAGTGGCTCAATGTGTTACACATTGAGCCACTAAGCATTGTGCTTATGACGTTTTTCAACAGGAGGAAAGTGCGAATTACTTCCAAACACTTCAGATATAGTCTGTGTTAGTAAATGCAGGGCTATTGATGAAATTCAGGCAGAACACTGTATGATGACGTTTCAGACGACTGTTCTAGAGCCTACAGCTAATCAATGTCAGATTCTGGAGTGCATTACAGCTCTAAAGAACATTATAAATGATAAATGATCTTAAATAAAACAAATACATTTATAGAGATGGTACATGAGTATAGAATTTTACTCACCTGGGAAATGGAGGCCATGTGAATGGTTTGTGAGCACAATTAAGTGCACACAGCATGGTATATCATCTGATAATTTTAAGAAATAATTCCTAAAAGCATCTCAAGTGGCCACGCCCCTAATTATGCAAACTTAATATAACCTAATATAAAGGAAACGGATGAGTTATAAAAAAAATCACCCCCCTCACAGTTGTCACGAAGGGTAATATTAGCTATATGAACCAAAATCGTTCTTTGTACCAGGCTGTTAATACCTTTTTTTTCTGCTGTAAAGTTGGCCATTTAAACAGTGGGCTCAATAGAAATTTGCTCAATAGAAGTTTGCTCTATTATGGAGCCAGGGCTAGCGGAATTTTGATGAATTGCAGTTTCAGTTACTTCCGTATGGGCTTCCCGAGGGAGAGCGGGAGGTTGCTGCTTGGTGCCACCCTAAAATCTTCTGGCCACCCCTAAGAAAATTTTCTGGGGGCGCCACTCATGCAAAGCCAATTTTTTTTTTTCATTGAGTTAGTGAATAATTAGGAGGCTATTTTGTAAACACAGCATACACATTTATTGTGAATGATTCCAATTCTGTTTCATTTAAGACATGCATGCAAAACCAATTTTATGCTATTTAAAAACCTGTTCATCTTCAATGCTATTTTGTTAACATAGCATCCTCAGGTATGTGTTTATTCTATTGTATGTTATCAATTTGCATGTGTAGATTTCAGTTACAAAATATATTTTTACTCTTTTAGGAGACAGAAATCACTTCTGCATCATACACCAGATCTTTCAGTTTTATTGTGATCTATATTCTAAACTTTTTAACTTTAAGATGTCATCAAAACTAAATAAGCCTAATTAATTACATAGTCACGTTTGCAAATTCATATGTAACATTTATTTTGTAATACAATTTTTTTTTTCAAGTTTTTTAGCTGAAGTTAAAGTTTTAAAATAAAATCAGTTGTTGACTGTATCTGTTTTGCTTTTGGTTTTGCAATCATTCTGAAAAATGTGAAAAGAAAAATCTATTTATCGGCTAATACATTGGCCATCAGGCAACACTGTGGCTCAGTGGTTAGCACTGTCACCTCACAGCAGGAAGGTTGCTGGGTCAGTTGGCAGTTCTGTGTTAAGTTTGCATGTTCTCCCAATGTTGGCATGGGTTTCCTCCGGGTGCTCCGGTTTCCCCCACAGTCCAAACACATGCGCTATATGTGAATTGAACAAGCTAAATTGACCATAGTGTATGAGTGTGAATGAAAGTGTATGGGTGTGAATGACAGTGCTGGGTTGCGGTTGGAAGGGCATCCGCTGCCAGACATATGCTGGATAAGTTGGCAGTTCATTCTGCTGTGGTGACCCCTGATTATTAAAAGGACTAAGGCCCCGTTTACACTAATGCGTTTTTGTTTTAAAACGCATACGTTTTGCTACGGTTACGCCATCCATCCACACTACGCCGGAGTTTTCAACCCTCAAAAACGGAGCGTTTTGAAAACGCTGGAGAGGTCGTTTTCATTCTAAAACGCTGCTGCTCCGTCTCAGTGTAGATGGGGGAAAACGGAGACATCTGAAAACAGAGGCGTGGCTGCTGAGATTCGCTACCTGATTGGGGCTTTTGGATCATTGCGTATCCTTCCCTTATTTGTCAAGCCCCTATCACATGACTATAACACTACCGGAAGATGGCAGACCAGCCTTCACTGTAAACAACAACATGGACACAGAAATGGGAGCATTGTTTGCACTATTGTCCATTTTAGGCGCCATTGTGTAGTTAAACTCTGCCTTTTTTACTACAGCAGCTGCATATATTCGCAAGAGGCAAGCTATTGTTCGAGCACTCGCTAATCGCTCGCGTTCATCGTTCAACCAGCGTTTGTTGAATAACCAAATGCCGAGCGAGACACATGCCTCCTGTTTATACTTGGACACGCATGCCCAGAGTGCGCGAATGGTCATGTGATATACATTTTGGTGGAATAGTGTGGACGGAGATAAGTTTAGAAACGCTAGATGAAACGCTAGTGTGGACGCGGATCGTTTTTTATCTAAAACGCCGTTTCAAAACGAAAACGCATTAGTGTAAACAGGGCCTAAGATGAAGGAAAATAAATGAATGAATATTGGCCATCAGCCTCCAGTTCTAAAAAAGTATCGGTTATCAGTATCAATTCCTCACGCCGATTTATTTTGTAATACTGAACTTTATTTTATTTAGTTTAGTTTTATTTTATTCTGTCTGTATTTGAAAATAAAGTGTTTTTATTTTATTGTGTTTTTATTTTATTGTGTCCTAACTTGCTTTGTTTATTTAAAAACACAGAGGCTTCACGCAACCCACAATCTAATGGAACTTCTAAGTGCAAACCACCCTGGGATTCCTCCAACCCTGAGAGATGACAGTCTCAAAGAAGAGGTTAACCAATCACTTGCAGGTTTAAATATAAACTATCTGTGATAAGTACGTTTGCTCAGTTTTCTAATCATTCATTTCAGGCAGAGCAGCTGAAGCAGCATTACATGGCCAAAGTGAACTCTGAGGTTTCTGAAGCACATCAAAATCTACAGCCTGTTCTTCAGCACATTAAAGAACAAAGACGCAAGGTAGATGATCAGTTATTACATTTTTAGCTCTGTGTTTTTTAGTATGTAATATAATTAGGGAATATATCAACAGCTAACACGATCCAACACGATCTCAAGGCAATTTGTAACTTTTTGCTTTAGTTGCTAATTTGTATGAAATCGTACGATTTCATTCGTACAATTTAGTATGATTTGCTCATCACCCATTGATGGTTAGGTTTAGGGGCGGGGTTTGGTGCCACGCCTCCTTTTTAAAAATGGACATTTTCGTATGACAGAACTTGTATGATTTTGTACGAATTAGCCACTAAACTAACAAAACGTAAAATAATTACGTTTCCTTGTTAGATCAGGCTGAAATATCAGATAAATCCTATTGTTAATGTTATCATTATTGGCCCGTTAAAAAAATTTGTCCGATTAATTGTGTATTTATAATTTATGTCGATTTATTATGTATTATTTCTGCTGGTTGACCCCCTTCACATGCTTGCTGCCCGCCACCTTCTTTTTATTATTGTACTGTTATTTGGATTTTGGGTAATTTTGAGTGACTTGGTTGCTTTATTTATTTCTCTGTTTGTCAGGCAAAAGATTTTATTTATATAAAAGGAAGTACAAAAAAACTGAAAAAAAGCTAATATAAATGCGGCAACACCAGTGCTCCAAAAGTGTTGAATTTATAAATTAAAAGGTTATCACAAAGTATGTCATAATATGTGATAGCCTTTTAATGAATACATTTGATGAAATTTGCCTTTAGATTTGTATTTTTGTACTTCTTTTTTTTTTCGATTTATGTGCATGCTTTTGCATGTTTTTCTAAGAGAAATTTGGCCATAGAAAAAAATTGGTTGATTAGTAAAGTTCAAAATTAGTTCAAACTTTTTTGAAGTTAAGATTTTCAATTGTTCACTATCTGTTTGGCTTTTGTTTTTGCAAGCATGCAGAATTAAAAAAATAAATATATATATATATATATATATATATATATATATATATATATATATATATATATATATATATATATATATATTTATCAACTAATATATTTATTATTATTATAATAATTATTATTATTATTGCTATTATTAATATATTGATTATCAGTAGGCCCATTGGTAGGGATATCTGCGCGTACAGATTTACGCAGATTTTTAAGCCCATCATTGAGTATTTATTTACTGTAAATATGTGTACATTTATGTTTATTCACTTTTTTAATTAATTTCAATAATATTATTGACTAATATGAAAATGTTCATTTAATTTATTTACAATATAGTTTGTAAAGTAATATTTTCTTTTAGTAGATACAGTTGAAGTTGAATTTTCTTTACTTTTTTAAATATTTCCCAAATGAGGAGCAAGGAAATGTTCACAGTATGTCTGATAATATTTTTTCTTCTGGAGAAAGTCTTATTTGTTTTATTTCGACTAGAATAAAAGTTCTAGTAAATTATTAGCTTTTTTAAGCTATTTTCTTTTTTTCAATAGTCTACAGAACAAACCATTATTATACAATAACTTGCCTAATTACCTTAACCTGCCTAATTACCTTAATTAACCTAGTTAAGCCTTTAAATGTCACTTTAAGCTGTATAGAAGTGTCTTGAAAAATATCTAGTAAAATATTATGTACTGTCATTATGGCAAAGATCAAATAAATCAGTTATTAGAGATGAGTTATTAAAACTGTTATGTTTAGAAATGTATTGAAAAAAATCTTCTCTCCTTTAAACTGAAATTGGGGGAAAAAATAAACAGGGGCTAATAATTCAGGGGGGCTAATAATTCTGACTTCAGCTGTATATGATATGACTTGCTTTGTTTACCAAATAAGTAGATCTAATTGGATTTGCATTGTAAAAATTAAATATAAGTAAAAAGGTATTATTTTATATTATCATATTAAGTTTTTAGTTATGATACTCCGCATAGTAATCTCGCATAAATTCGTAGATTTTTTTACAAAATTCTGCGCAGAAATAGCAAAAATAATCCGCAGATTCTCTGACACTATATATATATATAGGTCTCCAATTCTAAGGAGTTATTTGTTATCTGTATTGGTCAAAAAATCCATATCGATGCATCCCTTAATATGATAACTGCAATCTGTACCCTAGGTGAACCTTCGCTCCCCGTGGTGGCTAGATGTCATCCAGCAGGCCATTCAGTACTCCATGGATGACGATCTTGTCAGCCGCATTCAAAATGAGCTCACATGCAGTTACAAACAACAAGCCAACAAGCTCTCAATGGCAGACAAGTAATCCAGCATCCCATGAATACATCACGCTTTGATACTAAAGAAATCCCATGTAACAGAACATCTCATTCATAGGTTTCGAGATGCTCGTGGTCTTCAGTTTCTGCTCAGCACTCAAATGGACGATTTGATGAAATCACAGAAAACAGTCCAGGATGCTGTAAAGAAGCTGGAAGGGCCGCCATCTCAACAAGTCATCGAGGAGGCGACACTTTGCCACCTGCGGCCTGTTCGCCTGCCACTGAACAAGTAAAAGCTTTTAAACGTTTATATGTGAAATGCATCATTTCTAACAGTATGACGAACAATTTAAACAATATGATGGTGATCATACTAAGCATGCCTGATAGTTTTTTTGAATGAAGCACAAAGGAGGGAGGGAGGTAAGGGAGGTAAAACTTAATAAACCTAATTCTCTGCCATGTGTCAAGTCTAAGACAACAGAGAATTAAACATCTTTTTTGTATTCTATAGAATTGCCTATAGAATTTCATTCAAATGAAATTATTATTCATGCAAAAAAATTTTTTTAATGATCTTAGCATCACTCCAGTTGTGCCTTTACATTATTTTCCAGTTACATATTAATTTAATTTAGAATAATAATTATATAATAACAATAATATTTATATTTTTTATTATATATATATATATATATATATATATATATATATATATATACACTTTTTTTATTTTTTATTTTTTTTTTTTTGCCCCAGTAGAGCTTTATGTCTAGCAACACCCCTGCTGCCAACACTCCAGTTTTTCTCAAGAATCTCCCGTATTTCAGAACCATCTTCAGCCACCCACCCATTTTGTTCATTAAAAGTCCCGGAATTTCAAACACCACCCGCCCCTCCGGTCCTCAGCATTTTGGTACAGTCTGTGAAACTCCCGGGTCGCCAACATTGGTATAGGATCCGGCCGCCCGAAACACACTTCATAGTAGTTACTAACACCACAGTAAACAGTAGCCAGTTCTCAACAGTGTTATTCAGACACCTCACCCCCGAACCTAAACACCCCAACCGGTCTCCCGGATTTTCAGGGCGTACTCACACTATGTACAGTTGCCTTGAACCGGGCCAAGACACGCTTGTCCCCCCCCAACGGCCCGCACTAACATTACATTTGGGCCTGGGCAAGCTTACGTCATCGATGATGCGCTGTTCCGTAAGTGCTCTCGCTCAGCACAGTGGAGATTTCAAAAAACTAAACTAAAAAAAAAATAGGCTATTAACTACAATTAAACTCAACTAATAATAATAATAATAATACATGACCTCTTTTGAGAAGCATATGTTTGGTAACTGTTTTAATTGCTTTTTGTTTTGGATGATTATTTTAAATATGTATTATTTACAACTTAGCTATTTCAACAATTCATTTTGAATATAAAATGTTTTTTTCTCCTAATATTTGTTCTACAGCTGTGTGTTTTGCAAAGCAGATGAACTTTTCACAGACTACGAGTCAAAGCTTTTCTCTCACACGTAAGTTATAAAACACATTAGATTGTTCCAAATTAAAGCTCTCTCATCACTCTGTTCTAACTATAATCATTTATACTTGCCTATGACCTTTTGTAGATCATGTGCTGGTGATGTTTAACAGAATCTCTAAACTGTCTAATTTAATCAATGCATTTTTGAGTACGGGGAATCCAACAATGAAAAAAAAAATACATAATAAAAGTCTGTTCTCAATTCCTAGAATAGCTTCATGTAAGGCACAGATTGAAATTGTATTTATTTACTGTACAATCATGCTTAAATACACAGTAACCATTCGATTTCACTTAGGTGACAATCACAGCTTGAACATTATTAAGAAATAACCAATTTTATAGAAATTAATAATGTAATTTGGCAGAAATATTACTTCAAAATAAATACGGTTGAAATTAAAATTAAAAAAGTCCTCATGTGAAATTTTTATTATTTTAAAAATGTAAATATATTTCAAATATAAATATTTTTCTTTAAGTGCTGTTTAATGGAGAGATTCCATTAACATATTTTTTTAAACATGAGAGATTTAAGAAATAATTTATTTTGTTTTTGCCATGATAAAAGTAATGAACAGTACACATAATATTTTACTACTTATTTTGCAAGATACTAGTATTTAAAGGCTTAACTAGGTTATTCGGTTAACTAGGCAAGTCAGGTTAATTAGGTAAGCCATTGGACAACAGTGGTTTATTCTGTAGACAATCAAGGTCTAATATTGTTTAAAACTGATTTTATTCCAGCCAAACAAAAAAAATAAGACTTTCTCACAAAGAAATAAAATAATATATTTAATTTAATTACAATTTCCTTTCACTATTATACACTACCTGACAAAAGTCTTGTTGTTGATCCCAGTTGTAAGAGCAACAAGTAATAACCTGACTTCTAGTTGATCATTTAGAAAAGTGGCAGACGGTAGATTTTTCTGAAGAATCATCTGTTGAACTGCGTCCCAATCATCACAAATACTGCAGAAGACCTATTGGAACCCGCATGGACCCAAGATTCTCACAGATATCAGTCAAGTTTGGTGAAAGAAAAATTATGGTTTGGGGTTACATTCAGTATTGGGGCGTAAAAGAGATCTGCAGAGTGGATGGCAACATTAACAGCCTGAGGTATCAAGACATTTGTGCTGCCCATTACATTACAAACCAAAGGAGAGGGCAAATACTTCAGCAGGATAGCGCTCCTTCTCATACTTCAGCCTCCGCATCAAAGGTCCTGAAAGCAAAGAAGGTCAAGGTGCTCCAGGATTGACCAGCCCAGTCACCAGACATGAACATTATTGAGCAAGTCTGGGGTGAGATGAAGGAGGAGGCATTGAAGATGAATCTAAAGAATCTTGATGAACTCTGGGAGTCCTGCAAGAACGCTTTCTTTGCCATTCCAGATGATTTATTAATAAGTTATTTGACTAATTGTAGAGATGTACTGTATAGATGCAGTCATCCAAGCTCATGGGAGTCAAACACAATATTCATTCTTTTTCCACTGCACCATGACTTTATATTCTATACTGGACATTATTTCTGTTAAGTGACAATACTTTTGTCTCAGCAAAGTCAGACCTTACTGTCCTAATAAAATAATTAAAAATCAAGGCATGATTATATTTTATTTTGGTAAAATAAGCGTAATCTAAAGGCCTTTGCCATTCATATAAGCCACTTCTGATACCAAATGATCAACTAGAAGTCAAGTTATTGCTTGTTCTTCCTAAAACTTGGATAGACTTTTGTCAGGTAGTGTACATCACAATATTTTGTATTAACAGAATAAAATCTCACAAGAGGGTTAATAACTTTGCCTTCAACTGGATGAAGTTTTTCTTTGATGTGTTCTGGGCAGAGTAAAGGGACAGACGGCCATCTTTGAGGAGATGATTGAAGATGAGGATGGGCTGGTAGACGACAGGCTTCCCACCACCAGTAGAGGATTATGGGCCGCCAGTGAGACCGAACGAGCTCTTAAAGCCATTCTGTCCTTTGCTAAAGTCCGCCGCTTGGAGTCTGGCCTAATCGAGGAGGGAAACTCCTTTATGGAGCTCTTCGAGTCCTGGAAGAAAGAATACAAGGTTTGCCATCATGGTTTGTATGATAGATGACGGAGTGGTTTGAACATCCTCATCGAGATTGTTCTCTTTCAGCTTCTGCATGAGTATTGGATGTCTCTGCGTGATCATGTATCTGCTATAGATGAGCTGGGAATGGCCACCGAGAGACTGCGTGTGCGCTTACCTGATGAGCCCAAACCCAAAGTTCTGCATATTATTGAGCCTCATGAGGTGATGAGGATACAATAACTCCAGTCTGTCATGCTATTAGTTATTTTTAGATTAAGAGAAGTATGATTTTTCTCTTTTTTTAACATGTGAATAGGTGGAGCAGAACAGGATAAAGCTGCTCAATGACAGGGCAGTGGCCAAATCACAGCTGCAAAAAAAGCTTGGGCAGTTTCTCTATCTCACAAACCTGGAGAAGGTAAAACATGATATATTTTTACAACTTTTTAATAGCAGTTTACCACTCTGGGATGTCTGAAAATAGACTGTTTAATATTATTAAATGTTTAAAGGTGCAGTATGTAAGTTTGACACCTTGTGGTTGAACTAGGTACTGCATTCCTGCATCAAAACACACGCAAGCGCATGTTGCCAGATTGAGGACCAACAGGAGCGAGTATGAATATAGAGCCTAAACGCTGATTTAAATCGTGTTGTAAATAAAAGCAGCGACACACGAAGGAATATTTACCATATTAAAAATAGTTTTTGTTCTATCCAACATCTGGAATTTCTATATTAGAAACTGTTTCTATTTCTCACAGTTGAACAACAGAAAACTGACAATGATCACCTCAGGTACACCTCATGTGCTTTATACAGTGTTAAATGCTAATAATGTGAGTTTGAATGCCATTTCACATGACTTTTATTGCCAAATACTGAAAGCAGCAGCAGATAGTTCACCTCAGATCTTGAAAATAAAATAAACCGTTTGAAATTGAACATCAGAACTGTGAATCAGTGCAAGCTGACACATATCAGTGATTCAGCGTCTACATTTAATAATGTTTAAGAGGTTTAATATGTATTAATTAGATTATAAACCTTACCGTTTCATTGTGGTGGTGGTGTGGAGAGACTCCCCTCATGATTGTGAAGCGCTTTGGGTGTATGGCTAAACACAATAAATGCGCTATATAAATACACATTACATTACACTATTCTGTCCTTCTGAATTGCTGTATGTAAATTTCTGTCATGTTTCGTCTGGTGCAAACCGCAAAATTGCTTATCCCTACAAGTCTCGTCACGTAGCGTGGTGTTAGGACACGGGGTTACAGTGTAACCTGCTCTCCTAATGTTTATGTTTGTAATATTTATATCATTTGCTAATTAATAACCACCTCATGTGGAACTCTGAATCTGCATTTCATTTCGGAGTCTGCTACTGTCCACCGGAATATGCATTTCGGTAACTGACGCATACTTTGAGAGCCTTCCTGACTGAATGAATGAAATACGCCGTTTTCCACAAAGGCAACCCGGGGTGCTGAAATATAATTGGCTAAACTGGCAGTGTTAAAAGAGCCAAAACAAACACAGCATTCCGGCACGTAACTTAAATTTTCAAAGCAGAATATCTGACTTCAGCATTGTTCCATAACTTACATACAGCACCTTTAAGATGCTATGAACAAAGCACTCGCAAAAAAAACATTAAAGTACACATTTTAAGTGTGTTATCATCATAAAAATAATTGTGAGAAAATGGATTTTATATATGTTATAATCAAATCGACAGATTGAAATTGTAAAAAAATAAGCACGTGAAGGTCATCAGTTCACTGCACTTCACCGATGTTTACCGAGTGCAAACACAGACAAGTGATCCGCTGACGAATCGACTGATCTTCACGGCTTTAAACGCTCCAGTGTTCATGCATCTGTGTTTGAACTTGGAGAAAAGTGGTGAACTGATGACCTTCATGGCCAATCACAGTCATGTCTGTTGAGCACTGGTGAATACTATGGCAATACAGTGGTGTTTAAGAATGCGCTCAACGGCGCTTAAATGTTAGTGGGAAATGGACATTTTTTAAATTTCAGTAGCGGGACAACACTGTTAAAGACAACACGAGGATGTGCTTCAGAGGACTGCATTGTTTTATCGCTCACTGGGTTGCATAGGCTGAAGCAGGGAAGCGCCTCCACGGTGTTTACCTGGTGACATGAACTGAAGTCTAGGAGGACACTTAAGCGTATTACTCTTAAAGAGATTGTGACGTTGTTTGATGCCTAATATGCCTTTAATTGTTTAAATTAAACTGAACTGAATGATAATAAAGTGATGTTTACACCATATCTGCACTTTGAAATGGCGGCAACAGCTGGAGGATGTAGTCCACAGCATGCTTTTGCAATGTTTACAATGCTGATCCTATACTTCTGGGTTTCTTTCCACCGCAGCCTCGTTTTCGTTTTTTAAATGGCAGCCGCTTGAAATAAGCGTATACCTAGATTTTCATTATAGGGCTCCTTTAAACATCACAATCAAAATGTCAATTCAGGTTATCTTATGAAGGTCTAGTGATATGTATGATTTAAAAGTGTGTGTGTGCGCGTGCGTGCGTACGTGTGGTATTATTTATAAAGCATTTTATTCACAGGAAGAAATGATAAAAATCAAAGGGTATTATACTGAATGAATGAATGAAACGTTGTGATCCTGGCCTGATCCAATGTCCAGACTTATCTTCTGGGTGGACTTGAAATATTGGAATTTAAAATGTGTTAATGCATTTGTTGTATATTTAAACATCACATTTAAAAGGTCAACTTTATCTTGTAAAGGTCTAGTGATATGTCTGGTTTAAAAGTGTGTGTATATGTAACATGATGCAATAGTACACAAATCTCTTTTATCTCTTTTTGCATATGAAGTAACAGGATTTCTAGCTATTTTACTTAGAAGACAATGTTTACTTTGATTGTTTCAGTCTCAGGATAAGTCCACTGGTGGTCTGAATCCAGAACCATGTCCAATCTGTGCTCGTCCGCTGGGTCAGGAGGTAAAATGGAAACAAAATGAATTTGCCAAGCGTATACATGTATAAACCTACTCCTAAACATGTCTTGCATGTGTTTGCATTGCTAGTGGGCCGTACTGACCTGTGGACACTGTTTCTGTAACGAGTGCATCGCCATCATTGTGGAGCAATACAGCATCGGCAATCGACGGAGAGCCATAAAGTGTGCCATATGCCGACAAACCACTTCACACGCAGAGATCTCATATGTGTTCACCACTCAAAACACACACCAGGGGCAGGACATCCCTGTGAAGGTCAGAAGCAGTTCCTGCTCATTTAGAGGCTCTTTACATAGGCAAAAATGGGATACTTTTTATGTGTTTTGCCTGTTGGTTTACATGATAACAGTGTTTTTGTGACTGAAAGTGATCTTTCAATCTTTCTGAGGGTGCTTTCACACCTAAACGTTTGTTTCAGAACCTGACACATTTGCCCCGTTAGCTTGGTTCATTTAGGCATATGTGAATCCCGCAGTCACGCTCTGACAGCCGGTCTGAGATTGCCTGAATCATTCGGCTTGAATGAATATGTATTATAGGCATATATACGACTATATGAAGAGAGATTGATGAGTAGTCATATCATTCCTACTGGTAAAAGTGTGTTTTATGTTGAATACAAAAGTGAAAGCATGCTGTCTAACTGAACTATTAAAAAATGTATATAATATTATTAACTATTTGGTTAACTCGACTTCTGATATTGAATCAATATAACTCTTGACAACTGAAATGAGGCTATGTATGAGAAATTCTTACCTCTGATTTATAATTGGAGATCACTATGTCTGTAAGTGTCACCGTTCCAAATTAAAGTGCACCTTTTCACTTATTATGTCTCATTTCTCATCATCATACATTAAAATAACAGCGTATGACAGCTGAGCGGATTCTTGGAAAATTGACCAAACTCTGATCAATGTGAGGAGAGTTTACTCGCACGTGACTTGTTTTTAATATTTTTGGTCCCTTTAGAATCTTTGCCGTGTAAAAGCAAAACGCACCAAGAACAAAAAGCAACATTGTAACAATTTGAATCCCTGTTTCGGAACAAAACAGTCAATCTATAGGTGTGAAAGCAGCCTAAGTAGAAAACGTCGCCATAGTTTTGTTCATGTAAACACCAGAAAATGAAAGCCTTTGAAAATTATGACGTTATGTATGTGTTTAGAATGTTGTAGATGAAAAGATAGCGCAAACAAACACACAACAGTGGTGGAGTAGGTGGTAGTGTTGCTGTTACAAGCGTTTGTTAGTTGGATTTGCTTTTACAGCACAGAAAACAGCATCTTCTTTACCTCGATAGCTATTAAGTTACAGGCAATTCAGAATCACTTCTTTGTTTTGAGAGACAAAAACTTATTTAATCATTATTTGATTTGGACTTTGATCTCCAAAACATTGCAGACCTCGCACCTTCACTAACAACTACACTGTGAAAAGCTAAAAGTTGATTTTACTTTTAAAAAGTGAGTAAACCTGTTGCTTTTAAAGCGATTAGTTGACATTACTTTAAAAACGTGAGTAAACCTGTTGCTTTTAAAGTAGTTAGTTGACTTTACTTAAAAACCGTTATTAAAATAGTTGCTTTTAGAGCACTTAGTTGACTTTACTTAAAAAAGTGAGTAAACCCTTTGCTTTTAAAGTGATTAGCTGACTTACTTAAAGTGAGTAAACCTGTTGCTTTTAAAGCGATTAGTTGACTTTAAAAACAACAGGTTTACTCACTTTAAGTAAAGTCAACTAATTGATTAGTTGACTTTACTTAAAGTGAGTAAACCTATTGCTTTAAAAAGTGATTAGCTGACTTTACTTAATAAAGTGAGTAAACTCATTGCTTTTAAGCGGTTAGTTTAATTTACTTTAAAAAGTGAGTAAACCAGTTGCTTTTAAGCGATAAGTTGAATTTACTTAATAAAGTGAGTAAACTCATTGCTTTTAACCCTCAGGGGTCTGAGGTGATTTTGGGGCCCCTGAGATGTTTTGACATGCCCTGACATTTGTGGTAATTTCAGCTACATATTACATGGTATTGGCCAACATGTATTTTATTTGTATTCAGCACAAACTGTGCTACAACAATATGTGACAATGCTTGTGACAATGTACATGCTTGTGTTTTTTAGAAAAAAAATATTGCGTGGTTAGTAGGATTTGGAGAAAAAAATGTAGCTGAATGTGCTTGAGCAAGACTTTTGAGTAACCAGTCTGGTAGGCTAGAATATTTACTTCACAATTATGTAAAAATTATTTTATTCTCTCATTCAAAGGAAACATTACAAAGATTTACATTTTGTTAAGTTTGTTTGGCTCATCTCAGGTCTATGCGCGAGTGACAATGGTCATGAATAATTCACACCTGGAGAGACAAAAGACACTTCCCCCACTCACCCATCAAGGACATTGTAAAGCAATGTTCATTTTGGAAAAGCTAGCCCAAACTAAATGCTTGTTACATTTAGTCAATTTTGTAGGTTGTAATTTTTTTCCATATTTTGCTTGAATTTTATTGTATTATCTTTCAATTTCTGAATATAGTTAGTGACTAAAATATTATTTTAATAAATATATCTGTTTAATAAATCTGTTTTGTTTAAATGCATCAAAACACACTGCCTATATTCACTGACTTTATTCACTGAATAAAGGGAAATATTTCAAATGGTATAAAACGTGTTTGCAAAACTGTTGAAATAAAAACTTTCTTGTGCATTAATCCAGCATTTAATAATAATTTCTGAATGACTTTGGCATAATGACAAAACACAAGAATAATCAAAATAATATTTTAATAATATTTTAAGACCATTTATATATATTTTGCCCAAATAGTTGCAGCCTTAGTTAACTTTTTCCAAACTTTAACAGGTTCAACTACGGTAAAATAAATAAAAATTAAATTAATAACACGTATAACATGCGTCACGTTCTAGCCAGCGCGCTGTGTGCGTGTGGGCAGCCTACGTCATTGTTTGTATTAATGGCGGAAGTGGGAAGAGCCGGCGTGATGCGCTCTCTGCCGGGAGAATTGTATGGATTACCTAGCGAGACAACATTTGCTTTCAAAATGAGTTGGAAAGTTCACCCTCCAAGCTTTATGCAGGTATGTCTGTCATGTGTATGTCTCATGTATTCCTGGAGATTCCGCTGCTTTTTTTCTGACCTCAGTTTACATGTCGCTGAGTGAACCCAAAAAAAACTAGACACTTAACAGATTCGATTGATCTATTGCTCATATCTGTACGATCAAAACTGAAAGTGTAATTTAAGTTTATTCCGGTGTTTTCATGTGAAAACATGTCAAAACGCGTATACGCGGGCTTCGACCCCTGCGGGTTAAAGTGATTAGTTGACTTAAAAAAGTGAATAAACCTGTTGCTTTTAAAGGGCCACGAAACCCCTGTCTAAGCAGGGTGTTTTCACACCTTTAGTTTAGAAAAAGTCAGGAAAGTGGGTGTGTCCAGTTCTGGGAGTGTGAGAGTGTCGGGGGAGGGAAAGAGGTAAGGAGTTGCAAAGAAGGGAGTTTCCATTTGGCATGCGCTGGCAAAACAAACACACAGACGCAGGCGAGAAAGACAGTGACTGTTTACATGGACATCAGTAATCAAATTATTTGCCAAATTATTAATTTGCCGACTTTAACTGCAGTTTGGCACTTTCACTTTCATTCAGGAATATTTCCTGCATGTCCCCCGTGAGAGGAACTGCTGGAGAGTGGAGTTTTAATAAAATGTTTGATACCGCACGGTGTAAAAAAATCCTCCGCATTTCTCGGTAACTTAGATGCACTCGGTAGGTAGAGTGAGAAAGCTCTGTGTGTATAGACTAACCTGTCACAAAATGCAGTGAAATCCTACACGACAGTAATAGCTTGATTGTGGCGTTTACATGTTTACATTCGGAGAGCAGCATTTACAGCGGATCTTTCAGTCTATAATATTGCAGCGATATTAATATATTGTAAACTTAGTAACTAAATCATTTTGACTATGTTATGTCTTTAAAAACTGAAAGAGCACTGCTGACGATACGAACTAACTTTGCCATCTGAATGAACAAACAAAGGGCACTGATCACACTTACCAAATCTGTAGAGACAGGACAATTAAACTGAAGCTGTGTCTTTTTTAAAAGGAGACGAGCTGCAAATCCAGATTTCATCATTTCCAGATGTGAAAAGCTCTCGGGTAAAAATGTTCCTTACAAACGCATTTCTGTCGCGTGCACTGTAATCCACACGTGAGTCCAGCTGTGTTCTCATAGCGGGAAAATGAAAACAAAACCTTCGTTGCAGCACATTAATAAACGCAGCACAATAATAAATGCAACACTGACGACCCATGTCCCCAAATTCTTGTTCTTTCACTTGTTTTGGCAACACAATGTGGCGTATCTCTGTCGTCTGAACACTGTAACAGGTAAAACAGTCTTTGACGCTATCATGCAAATTAATGAAGTTGCACCGCATACACAATAGAGCGCGCTGATTGGTTTGAACCAAGTCTTTCTCATGAATTAATGCCGCACACTCAGAGACGTCACAATGTACTCGCAGGGACAGACATCCACTCTCCATGCTGGATTACACGCAAGTATCTAATCGCCGTGACGCAGCTTAAAAAATTCCTTTCAAACCGGAAGAACGAATTTGCTAAAAATAACGCAAAAACAACCAATTTTCACTTTTTAGTGCAATATATGTGTCCTAATAGTGTTTATAGCAGCGTGGGACACATATATGACTGTCAACAGCTCAACAAATGTGTTTTGGTGTTTCGTGACCCTTTAAAGCGATTAGTTGAATTTACTTTAAAAAAGTGAACAAACCGTTGCCTTAAAATTAAGTAAATGAACTGTGCATAATTCTAAAAATTAAGTTGTCAACTTAAATTTTCCAAGTTGAAACAGGATCACTCACTTTTTTAAAGTAAAGTCAACTTGTTGCATTTAACCAATTGCTTTGTACAGTGTACATCACACACAACATGAAAAGGTAATACCCCCCCCCCCCCCCAAAAAAAATAATATAATATACATTGATTATTATATATTATATTAAACAGTAATATATGTTTTACAATGGCAGTAGATGAAGCACTGATGTGACATTTGGCCAGATATGATATGTGGCATCTCTGTAATCTTTTTGCCCTGTAGGGTAGCCACTCCACGAAGGTCGAGGCGGTGGTTCGAGTCCTAAAAAAAGTCCAGATGACCGACCCAGGAGCCAAGTCTCTTGTGTTCTCCACGGTAACGCTCCCATTAAATGAGTTACAACATCAACATCGGCAGACTACAGCTCTTGACCTCTGACCTCACATTTACACCTTTTCTCTCAGTGGCAGGGCGTCCTGGATATCATCGCCAAAGCACTGTTCGACAACAACATGGAGTTTGCACAGATCAATGGAATTCATAAATTTCAGGTTTGTGTAGATTACGATAAGGAAATAATTAACATCAGTATTTTAAGATTTGTTTTTGTTCACTTTCCTTTCTGTAATTATTTAAACGTCTGATTCATGAAATGGTTAGGTTTAAAGATAAAATGAGGTCATCAGGAATTTTTAATAATTTTTTTTCATACACTATATTAACCTTAAAAATCTTATCTAATTGATGTATCATTTGTTTGTGGTTTTTAATTGTATATTTATTGTATATTTGCCATGAAAATAGCCATTGTTGCTGAAATGGCATTAAATAAAAAGAGCCATTTTTAATAAATAGCACAATAAATAACACAATTAATGTAAATTAAATGTAAATAATAACTAGTTTCTATCCCTAAACCTAATAACCTAATTTAACCTAGTATTGTCTTAGGTAAGTACACTGTAAAATAAAGTGTAATAAATATTTAATTTAATATGAATTCAAATTTTTCCCAGTGATGGGTTGCGGCTGGAAGGGCATCCGCTGCGTAAAACGTGCTGGATAAGTTGGCGGTTCAGTCCGCTGTGGCGACCCCAGATTAATAAAGGGACTAAGCCGAAAAGAAAATGAATGAATGAATGAATTCAAATTTTCAGGCAAAACAGTTAAAAAAAAACTGGTTTCATGTATATATCATTTCTTTGGTCACACTTTATTTTAAGGTACAGTACAGTTCTCACTATGAAAGTACGGTAACACTTTACAATAAGGTTTATTAGTTAATGCATTTACTAACTTGAACTAATCATGAACAACACTTGTACAGCATTTATTAATCATAATTCATCATTCACTAATGCATTATTAACATCCCAGTCCATGCTTGTTAACATTAGTTAATGCAACGTGATTTAACATGAACTAACAATAAACAACTATATTTTCATTACCTAAAGTTAACTAACATGAACAGATGCTGTAGTAAATGTATTGTTCATTGTTTGTTCATGTTAGTAAATGCATTAACTCACATTAACTAATGAACCTTATTGTAAAGTGTGACCGAAAATTCTTAGAACTATGACTTTTGCCTTAATGAGCTCCTAATTTGCTGCTTATTAAAAGTATTTTAGGTTGTTATAGTTTTTTGTCTTTAGGTATAGGGTAAAATTAAGGATGTATAATAGGATCATGCAGAATATATACTTTTTAAGGACAAATAAATAGATAATATTTTAATAATATGCAGGTAATAAGCTACTAGTTAATAGTGAGAATTGGTTCTTAAACCAAAGTGTTACCAATATTTGTTTTTAATAATTAATTTTAAACGGAGAGACACAAAACTGGAACTTGATAAATTTTTTAAAGGTGTTTATTTTGAATAAAACAATAAATTGACAAAAAACTACCTTCTCTATTATTATATTTAACCAACTGAGCATAGTTATGATTATTAGAATATTCAATTTTCGACTCTTCCTGACTCATAGTACATGTAAAATGTGAAGTGAAGATTATTTATAGACTAATTTCGAGAAGATCACGTGCTTATGATTGACCACGGCTGGTCCCACATTAGCTAACGCATGATTCACCAGTCAGATGATTCCTAACTCACTATAAATAACCAGCGTTTCTTACCTCAGTTATCTTCGACTTGAAGAATCCCCCCTTCCACCCCTACTCCTCCTCCCTTTTCCTTGACAGGGCGGTACGGTGGCTCAGTGATTAGAACTGTTACCTCACAGCAAGAATGTTCAAATTCAAGACGTTTCTGTGCGGAGTTTACATGTTCTCCTCGTGCTCGCGTGGGTTTCCCCCGGGTTCTCCGGTTTTCTCCCACAGTCCAAAGACATGCAACATAGGTGAATTGACCAAACCAAATTGGCACCATAGATGAGCTCTTAGGCCCCGTTTACACTAATGCGTTTTAGTTTTAAAACGCATAAGTTTTGCTATGGTTACGCCATCCGTCCACACTACGCCGGAGATTTCGAGTCCCAAAAACAAAGCGTTTTGGAAACGCTGGAGAGGTCGTTTTCATTCTAAAACGCTGCTCCGTCTGAGTGTGGATGGGGGAAAACGGAGACATCTGAAAACGGAGGCGTGGCTGCAGACATTCGCTACCTGATTGGGGCTTTTGGGTCATTGCGTATCCTTCCCTTATTTGTCAGGCCCCTATCACATGACTATAACGCTACCGGAAGACGGTAGACCAGCCTTCACTGTAAACAACAACATGGACTCAGAAATGGGAGCGTTGTTTGCACTATTGTCCTTTTAGGCGCCATTGTGCAGTTAAACTCTGCCTTTTTTACTACAGCAGCTGCATATATTCGCAAGAGGCAAGCTATTGTTCGAGCACTCGCTAATCGCTCGCGTTCATCGTTCAACCAGCGTTTGTTGACTAACAATAACCAAATGCCGAGCAAGACACATGCTTCTTGTTTATACTTGGACGCGCATGCCCAGAGTGCGCAAATGGTCACGTGATATACGTTTTTGGTGGAGTAGTGTGTACTGAGATAAGTTTAGAAACGCTAGATGAAACGTGGACGTGGATCGTTTTTGATCTAAAACATCGTTTTAAAACGAAAACGCATTAGTGTAAACGAGGCCTTAATGAGCAGTATATCTCTCCATAGCAATCCCTATTTGCCATAAACAAGCAGGGGAGTTCTCGAGACCTACCTGAGCTCAAACTCCCCTCTCGCCCTATAAACGGGAGGGAGCCCCGGGCTCGAGGATCTTATGAGCTCAGGGCTCTCTCCCGTGACAGCATGCCAAAGTGTGAGCTCTTGAAATTAGTTTATTTTTCAGGAGAACCTGAGTGCTTTCAAATATGAGGAGGAGATCAACATCTTGCTGATGCCGCTGCACACAGGTTCCAATGGACTGAACATCATCGAGGCGACACACGTGCTATTGGTGGAGCCCATCCTAAACCCCGCCCACGAGCTGCAGGCCATAGGAAGAGTGCATCGCATTGGCCAGACCAAGTAGGAAACAATCAGACTTGCAATCATATTTCCACTGTGATTCAGCTCATATTGATGAGTTTGAAGCTGGCTAACATGATTTCCCTTGCATTAGTAGAATTGCACTGTTTTTTGCATATTCAAACGTATAGGGCTGGCTTCACAAACAGAGCTTAGCTTAAGCCAGTACTAGGACTTTTTTAATTGTTTAATTAAGCAGCTTTTATAAAAATGACTTAGAAAAACACGTTACTGGTGTATATTTCAAAACTATTCTATGCCGTATTCTTTGTTTGTCACTGCAAGTTATTTTTAACTCAAGCAGGCAATTTAGTCCTAAAGGGAGATTTTACCCAAAACTGAAAATGATGTCATCATTTACTCACCCTTTACTTGTTTCAAACCTTTATGAGTTTCTTTCGCCTGTTGAACACAAAAATAAGTTAATTTGAAGAATGTTGGAAACCGGTAACCATTGATTTCAATAGATTTCCATCTTCTGAAGTCAGTGGTTACAGGATTTCAGCTTTCTTCAAAATATCTTCTTCTGTGTTAGCACAAAAGAAAGAAACTCATAAGGTTTGGAACCACTTGAGGGTGAGTAAACGGTGAGAAAATGATCATTTTTGTGTAAACTGTCTCTTTAAGCCTTGTCTCTGAAACTGGGGAATAATGTTTAATATTGTTAGTAGACTAAATGGTTCTTATCCATTTTGCAGACCCACATTTGTTCATCGGTTTCTGATTAAGTCCACTATCGAGGAACGGATGCAAGCTATGCTGAAAACAGCAGAAAAGAGGTGAGTCCCTCATAAACGAGGATATTTTAAATAGTCCATCAAATCAAAATCAAGGTCACAATGAAATCAAAGGTATTGCACTGATTTGTTTGCGCACATTATTATTTTTACTGGTTTGGGGGCGAGGTCAACCTGTCAATCACATTTGACTGACCATAGGCAAATAATGAACAATGAATAAAATCAAATGCTATAATTTTTTGTTTCTTTGTTCGAGGAGCTGTTTCACTGTGATATGCATATATCACAATAGCATGTAAAAGATAATTGTTTTAGGCAGACTTTAAATTATTGTGGCTTTTTTTTTCCATGTATATTTTTATACTAGTGAAATCCCAAAAGTTCATCATAATTTTACCCCCAATGTCTGATTCAAACGTTCAATTGTCTTGAGTTTAGAAAGAAACCTTAGTTTGTCATGACAATTGAGATATTTAAATCTACACTAGACATGGTGATATTCAATGATTATAAACATTGTCATAATAAACTTGCACAATGTTGATAAAGTGTGTACTTCAAATACTGTGAATACGTACTTATTATTTAAACTGTTAATGTGTCTTTTGGGAATATTCATCTTGTTGTATTAGAGCTTGAAGATTTATAGGTGATTTTATTTTCACACGTAAACATTTTCATGTTAATCTGGCCTATTTATATGTTATATCGGGCCTTTTGTTAATTAACTCTGTACAGTAAGGCTCCATTTGGTAACATCTAAAGTCAATGTAATGACAACTACAGTACAAAAGCATTTATTACAATTAGGTGAAGTTAGTTTCTTAGACCCCGTTTACACTGTCAGGTCTTGATGTCCAATTCCGATTTGTTGCCTATATCGGATTTATTTGCCTGTCCATTTACACGTTCTTTTAATTGTGACCCATATCCGATTCATGTGTTAACTGAGACGTCGTAAATTGTATGGCAAGTGTAAATGCATGAATCGGCGGGTTCTAGCATCTGCGCCACACTAGCCACGATTAAAGAAATTGCCTTGCTTTTAGCAAAATATGTGAAGTTTGCCCAACTTTAAAATAATTTTAAGGAGGAGGGAAATGGCCGTCATCGCAGCTTGCGCCTATGGTTTATATATAGTGTCCTCCACTAACTCATCTCCCAACAGGGCAAGGCAGGTAACTTCTGCCGTTGACCACTGACCACTTTCCTCCTCCATGTTTCCTCTGTTGTTGCTGTTTACCGCGTCGGTGTCTCCACACATGCTCTTCCTCCTACGTCATTAAACCATGCCTTAAAAAGTACCACATTGTCGCAAGTTTAATGACGTACAAAACGGAACGCCTCAATAAATCCGATCTGCCTGTTAACATGATAGTCGCATTGTCGCATATCCGATTTATATCTGATTTATTTTCACATATAAAGGAGGCCGGAAACCGATCTCTGAAAATGTTTTCGTGTTTACACAGTCATAGAACAGATCCGATCTGTGTCACATACAGTGGTGGAAAGAGTACTGAAAAATCATACTCAAGTAAAAGTACCATTACTTGCCTAAAAATGTAGTGTAAGTAGAGTAAAAGTATCTTCTGTAAATATTACTCAAAGTATGAGTAAAAAGTAGCTCTTTTAAAAGAACTCAAGAGTAGTGAGTATTATGCTGTCAAAAGCTGATATGTTTATGTGTAATTTGTGCATGTGTGTGTAAACGTAACATTCTGTAGTGCATTTAGTTATTGCCCTGAAGGCACACAACATCATGAGACATTAAAATTAGATTAGATTTAGGTTGTGATGTCAGGTGACCAATATTAATTGTCAAGCCAGCAGCTAAGGACAACGTTATTTTGATGTCCAATAATGATGTCAAATGACGTTGATATATGGTTGATTTTAGGTTGTTAGAAAGTGGCCAAAATCCAGCGTTGAGCCAACATCTTAAACCAACGTCATATATGACGTCAAATACTGACATTTATTCATCAGGTACGCCAACCAACATCCAATGTCTGATAGACGTCATAGGAGTAAAGTCCACACAACGTCAAGCTGTAACATCATTATACGTTGATATTTGGTTGGTTTTAGGTTGGACATTGGATATTGATGTTGGCCTGACGTTGAGTTCTAACGTCAACCCGATTTTCATTTCCAAACAAAATGCAACGTCCCATGACGTTAGGGTTCAACGTCAATCAGACGTCATGTTGACGTCCTGTGCCTGCTAGATGTTTCAGGCCATTTCGGTCATCATACAGTAAACATCCGTCATCTTCTCATCAATGACATGCATCTAAACAGTCTCTGGGTCAAGATTTTGAACATCTTCATGGACACTTTTAATACTTCCAAACAGTTTGCTGCAATTATAAAGTTCACACATCTAGAGGTATTTTATTATAATGCGATTTACCTTCTACGGTATGTGCGATTTGATTGGACAGGAATCTGAGAACAGATTTTTCTAATCGCCATGGACAAGAAAAATAAAGTAGTGACTGCAGATTAAAAGAAAGTAGTGGAGTAAAAGTACAGATACTGCACTAAAAATGTACTCAAGGAAAAATAAAAGCACACATTTTTAAAACTACTCAGTAAATTACAATTCCTGAGAAAAACTACTCAATTACAGTAATTTGAGTAGTTGTAATTAATTACTTTACACCACTGGTCACATATGAGCAAAAAATCGGAGTTGGGTCACATTTAACTGGCAGTGTAAACGGGGCCTTAGTTAATACCTAATAACGAATTTAAAAAGTTCATATCTTATAAAATTATTTTATTTTTATCAACTTTAACATTACTATATTATGGGGGGTTTTCTCATTGTTAATTGTAATGCATTAACTAATGTTTACCAACGAGACTTTATTGTAAAGCCTACTCTATGTTAGGGAAAAAGTACATCCAGAGGTTGTTATCGCAGAATAAAGCCAGAAAGGCTTTTTTGCAGCCGAACACTAAGCGGAAAACTGCTGTATAAAACTGCAGGGATTTATTCTGAGAAAACAATCCCCTATATGTACTTTATCCAGCTTATTACATGGCTACTTGCTACAAAACATACAATTAGACACAAAACGTTGTTGAGAGCAGTAATAGTTTAACTTTTAAATTAAGCGCAAAGCTGGCAGAAACGAAAACAGCTAATGGAGTATACACTATCTGTGCATAATTCAGTCACATGATGGCGCCAAACAATCAAAAACGAAAAGCTGACAGAAACAAAACTGGCTGGATAAGGCATATACTAACCTACATATTGTTCATTTGTAAGACAACGCCAAAAAGTCAAAAATGTAGTTGTAAATGTAAGTATATGTATTTGAACATATTCACCGAAGATGATTCGGAGTGCCCAGATAAGACTGTGTTATTTAGCAGTTGTTATCTCAAAATAACATACTTTGGGCTTCCTCCACATTCTTTATTTATTCGGCAGTGGCTAACTCAGTTCTATAATATAGTATTGTTAGAACTTTCAACAGCCAGAATAAATAAAGCTAGAGCCTCAACTCTTGATGCGTGGAAAACGGCTGCAGACAAACTGGCAGAAAGACTCATGGATAATAGAAATTAATGTGCAACAACTTGAATTTTTAAATCTGTGATAGTCTGTGGTTTTCTACTTACTTTTGTAAGTGTATTACTATGTGTGTATGGATGTATATATGTACGTCTATGTGCATGTATGTAGGTATGTGTGTTCGGATATGTATATGTATGGGCAGGTATATATACATACATGCATGTATATGTGTATTATTTTCTGTAATATTATAGACTGTACATATACCCTGTATTTATTGTGTTTGTGTTTAAGATATGTGTATCTTATGTTTATATGTAGGTATATATCTTCTGTTAGTTATTTGTCTTGATTGCAATGCTGTTTGTGGGATGGCATGGACTTTGGCACCGCTAAGGGGAGGGGTGGGTGTTTTTCTGGGTGGGCTGGGGGGGGTTAAGGAGTGGATCTTGTTTTGTCTATTGGAAAGAAAACTGTAAAGATGCTGTGACCACTCACATGTAAAAATCAATCAAAATTTAATTACAAAAAAAATAACATACTTTGGAATGTCACAACTGACCAATCAGAATCGAGTATTCCTGACAGCCATGTAATAACATCTATAATCATCCATTATACCTTTTTTTGCAGCTTAAGTCAATATTGTGATATACCATATATCGTGATAAAAGCTTCAGCCATTAATTGCAACAAGTAATTTTTATACCAACAGAAGCCTGATCCACTCAAATGTATAAGTAACTACGTCTTCGGTTTTATATATTTTTTTGCTTTGTTTACTGAAAATTTCCTTCACTAATCTGTCTCGATTCACCATCTTTTTCAGTCATGGTTCCACGTCTATGAAGCATTCGGAGGCCTCAGTGTTTACAGTGGCAGACCTGGCGGATCTGTTCACTGAGGACAGCGAGACTCTTGAGTAAACGCGCCTCCAGACCTGCCAGCCCAAAGGCCAGTAATGCGAACACCACACTAACACCAGCCAGGAGATCCTGTATGTTTGCTTTGCACATTCCCCTTTCTATATGGTCTGTCCCATAGTCTAATTTATCTATTCGGCTCGGTGTGGGAAAAAAAAATTCTATGTCGTACTGTATATTAATAGTCCTGTTTATAGTTGGTGTCATTTTTTTATTAATGCCTTGCTGCGATTTTACTATGGTTTTAATAAATTGTATTGAAATTAGAATACCTTTCTAATGTTATACATCCCGTGCAGTGGACGGTTTTTAACATTAGCACTCATGTATTTGTGACTCTGGTGAAGCAAATGTTTTATAATCCACAGTAATCACTGTCAATCTGTACTGTAATGCTGATAAAAACACAGTATGTGGAAGTTATTGGAGTTATGTTATTGCTCTGTTTTGTTTTTTAATCTAAATGTAACCCTGGATGACAAAACCAGTCTTATGTTTCATGTGTATATTTGTATATTAGTTTACAAAATGATTGGCTATTTTAACGATCTAGGCGCAAAGTCTAAAGTGCATGGCACAAAAGCAGGCGTGTCCGAATCCACTTTTGCTATTTTAAGGACGGAAAAAAAAAGTTTGCGCCGTGGCGCATGGTCTAACAGGGTTGTGCTTATTCTCTTAAGGAGTTATGGGTGTGTTTTGAGCATAACGTGCATTAAACCAATGAGAGTCTCATCTGCCATTCCCTTTAAGAGTCAGCTGCGTCGCGTCATCACGCATTTGCTATTTACATGGCGGACTTTGTAAGTGGAAAAACGGAACGCTTAACTATCGAGAAAACAGTTAAACAGAGCATCTGCAGCGCGAGGATAAAGAACGAGCGTCCTCCATTCAGCCTCTTTAATATCTCTTTACTTGTACTCTTTACTTTACTCCTTTACTTTAGTGGAGTAAGGAAACGGTGGAAACTCACTCCACTCAAAACATCCATTAGCCCACATATTTAATTTAGTTTGTTTAGCGCAAAGATTAGTTTCAAAACTATTTCTAAATTCAGTTCTAATTTCCAGCAAAGGATTAAATGAACAATAATAATGAAGTGTGGTAAAAAACTGAGTTATATCCAAACACACATCCTATTCTTATGCCCCTTATGGTGATGCAGATGTCTCCAAAACCCAACAGGTGGACCAATCTAAACTTTGTTTAAACAAATATAAATATGCATATACTAAATAATAATAATAGCATTATACGAATGCAAATTGTCATGAATGAACTGAAAAAAGCCCCCTGGACATTATATCTATGTAGTAAATAATAATTTTTGTAACATTTTAATCCTTTATTTTTTTTTCATATGTAAAGATGTTTGTGTATTGCTGTACAGCTTGTGTGTATTAAGCGTTTGTACCTGCATAGGCACATAACTAATGCGATCTGTGCTGGACTTTAGAGCAGCTTTTAGTTGGTCAATGGCGCGGTCTATTTCAGTTTTTCAAATAGCAATGCATCAAAAATGCGCCTTAACACCCCTCCTTTAGACCGGCACACCCATGAGACCACAAAGTGGTGCAAATGGATTTGCTATTTAAACAGTGAGTATGTTTACATGGACACCAATAATCCGATTTTAATATGATTAAGACAACACTCTGATTAAGAGTCTACCATGCAAACAGCGATTATTATTATTATTATTATTATTATTATTATTATTATTATTATTATTATTATTATTATTATTATTGTTGTTATTGTTATTATTATTATTTATTTTTATTTTTTTTAGTTTAATCCGATTAAAGTCATAATCGTACTAAATATATATTGAATTAAGACATGTGGAGTATGCCGATTTTAGTCGCATTATTGAAGTGCAGTACACACATGTAAACACCCTAATAAAACTATTATCGTCGTGTAGGACTTGTCGCTGCATTTTGCGACAGGATAGTCCAAACACACACGGCTGTTTGACCCAACATTATGAAGCTGCGCCTATCGAGTCAGTGAAGGACCACAGACACACACATCGCGAATGCTGAAGTTTTTTTTCTTTCCATTGGGCGTGCGGTATAATATTCCATTAAAACGACACCCTTCCAGCAGTCCGTACTTCATAAGCGCATCCAGTACCTCAGTTTGTCACGCGGGGCATGAATAAAGTGTTCCTGGATGGAAGTGAAAGTGCCGGACCGCAGTTAAAGTCAAAAAATAAATAATGAAACACCCGAAATTACATGAAACTCCGGAGGAAATGTGGATAGCGCGGTGACACAATGATGTTAATCGAACTATGTGTTATAACATGTAAAACGTGATCATGAAAGGAACATTCAAAAAGCAACACATGTAAACACCTTAATCATATTATTGTCTTATTCAGATTAAGGCAAATCATTTGATTACTGCTGTCCATGTAAACGTAGTCAATGTGGTGCAAAACCTGAAAATTAGGGTTGCAAATAGCAACAAATCACGCCAAACACATCTTGCGCCTTATTGTATGATAGGTGTATGATAGGGCCCTATGGGTGACATACTGTATCAGAGTTCAAAAGAGGACAAATAGTTGGTCTGTGTCTCACTGGCGCATCTGTGACCAAGACAGCAAGTCTTTAGTTGCCTTTCCACTACACACAACATTCGGACACGACTGTCGAAATACACTGCTTTGTTGAACCATGGTTGAATGAATGCCAAGTACCACAGAACCATTCTGGAGGACCATGTGCACCCAATGGTTCAAACACTGTATCTTGAATCCGGAGCCGTGTATCAGGATGATAATGCATCAATATACACAGCAAGTCTGGTGAATAGAGTGAAGTTCTCCCATGACCTGCCCAGTCACCAGACTCGAATATTATTGAGCCACTGTTTGTGTTTTGGAGGACAGAGTCAGGAAAGGTTTTCCTCCAGCAGCATCTCATAGTGACCTGGCCACTATTCTGCAAGATGAATGACTCAAAATTCCTCTGGACACTGTGCAGGACTATCTGTCATTCCCAAGATGAAATGATGCTGCAAAAGGAGGCCCTACACCATACTAATGAACTATTGTGGTCTAAAACCAGGCATTTGTCCAATCCCTGTACATTGTATGGGTCAAAATCAAATCATATTTTTCGTTTATGCCAAAAATCATTTGAATATTAAGTAAAGATCATGTTTTGTGAATATATTTTGTACGTTTCCTACTGTAAATACATGAATACTTAATTTTTGATTAGTAATGTCCATTGCTAAGCACTTAGTGTTTAGATTTTTTTTGCACACAGATTCCAGATTTTCAAATCTCAGGCCAAATATTGTCCATTCCTAACAAACCTTACATCATTGGAAAGCTTATTTGTTCAGATATCAGATGATTCAATGATTTCAATTTCATAAAATGGACATTTAGGACTTGGTTTTGTGGTCCAGGGTCACAAACGTGTTGTTTTCAATGATGTTTAGGAAGGCGATTATTGAACTTTAAAGCACTGATTGTTGAATGCAGAGTGTCTTCTGTTTAGACATGTTGTCTGCGGGATGTCATAGCAAAGCATTTCGAGCATTTATCTGGTGCTATTTGCAAAACAAAAGACACGTGATTTCAGTGTCCGTAAAACTCATCCAATAAAGAGCACTTGTAAAAAAGCAAAAACAGAAAGGAAATAAAAGAGACTCTCTTTGGCCAAGAATTACAACATACAAGGACGCTCAGAGGAACTGAACTCTTTGTTAAGCTGTACTGAAAACGTTGTGATATCTTTCACATCAATTTGTGATAACCAAAATACAGAATCCATTGGAAAAAAAAACAATGATTTGTCTGAATAAATTTTCTGTTTACAAAAACAAGCTTTTCATTGTATTTTCCATTGATTAGTGTGCAGGCCTGTAGCCAGGGGGGGATTCGGGTGGTTCGAAAGACCCACCCCTCACTTAAAAGGTCTAGAATTTGTCTCATACATGAGCTCATTTGTCCTATTTTCACTGTTACGCCATCATAGATAGTGAAAATAACCCATCGAAAAAGGATTTAAGACCAAGTGGAATGCTCTGTTGGCTGCTACTTCAGCTAATCAGTTTTGGCCAATTATTTTTCATGAGTTCAACATCCAGCTGTGCAAGAAAACACACAATCTGACGCAAGAGAAGTCATCTTTCGCTACTGTATTGTTTTTAAATTGAGAAAATATTTTACAAGTAACTTTTATTCCAAATCTTGGACCTTGGAAACAAAAAATGACCAATTAAATGGTGTAAAGCCCCAAAAGCGGCCCATATTAAAATGAATTTGAATACTATCTCGACTATTGTTGTTATCCATGAATGTACTTTTTTCAAATGTACTTTTTTTGGTTATCATGACCATCCGACAATCTATTTCAGCGAAAATAGTGCTTAAAATGTCACTAAAATGCAGTATTTGAATATCATAATTAAATAGTAGCCTAAATGAGGCATAAAACTGCAAAAAGCTCCACTTTTTTAGTAAAAAAGAGCCACCCCTTTCACCAGGCTGGATACAGGCCTGATGTGCATGTTGCAATGTCCAAATGTTGGTAAAAGAGTTCATCATAAAATGAAGATGATTTATTAGTCCTCAGCTTGTTCTGAATCAGTTTGAGTGTTTTTGTACTGTTGAACACAAAAGAAGATATTTTGAAGTATGTCGGAAATCTGTAGCTATGTTTACATCCAAAGATGCAAATTAGACTAATGTGCAAAACTGAAATATAGCATAAAACATTTGTGAATTAATCTCAAATGAGTCAAAGAGACCAAAATCCTCACTTCTTTTTTTGTAACTCAAAACAAAAAATGAATTTTGCTGTAGTAGGAGAAGCCGCTGTGGGTCTTTTTTCCTAATATAATAAATTACTTGCGCAACAGAAGACAAAACAACAATTCAGATGTTTTAAAATATGATGACTTTTTTGATGCGCATGCTGGAATTTATTTGGTAAATGTGTTTCCATCAATATTCCAAAAACGCACATTCAAATATAGATGGATGGAAACATTGCTTTTGACTTGCGTAGTATTTGCTTTTCCTACTTTGTATATCAGTTTTCCAACATTCTTAAAAATATCTTCTTTTATGTTCAGCCGAACTGGCCAAACTGGTTTGGAACAAGTCAAGGGTGAGCAAAGGAAGGCTGAAAATAGTCGTTTTTGTGTGAATTCAAGCATTGATTTCAATGGGAACCCACTGTAAAAAAAATCCAAGTACACTACCTGACAAAATTCTTGCCACCTATCCAAGTTTTAGGAGCAACAAATAATAACTTGACTTCTTATTGATCATTTGGTATCAGAAGTGGCTTATATAAAAGGCAAAGGCCTCTAGATTAAATAATGTTCATGTCTGGTGACTGGGCTGGCCAATCCTGGAGCACCTTGACCTTCTTTGCTTTCAGGAACTTAGATGTGGAGGCTGAAGTATGAGAAGCAGCGCTATCCTGCTGAAGAATTTTCCTGGGATCGACGACAAGACTTTTGTCAGGTAGTGTAGTTTGAACAATGTGCATAAAAATAGGTGGATGGGAACATTGCTATTGACTTCTGTAGCATTTCTTTTTCCTACTATGTATGTCAATGGTTACAGTTTTCCAACATTCTTCAAAATATCTTCTTTTGTGAACTCAAATGTGTTTGGAACAAGTCAAGGGTGAGCAAAGGAGGGCAGAATATTCATTTTTGTGTGAGCATTTCCTTTAAATGCTTATCTGACTAATAATTTCATTGAAATTCTTCAATTATCCAAGCATTGATTTCAATGGGATCACGATGTAAATAAATGCAAATTTCCACACAATTCATTCATGTTGCACAAATCGATTAAGTTAACAAATTTAAGTGGATTGAACATGAAACAATTAAGTTGCCCCCTCAAAAAACATTGTGTTGTTTCAGCTCATTTTATATAAGTATTTTGAACAATGTGCACAATAATAGGTGGATGGAAACTTTGCTATTGACTTGCGTAGTTTTTGTTTTCCCTACTACAGTATGTATGTCAATGGATACAGTTTTCCTACATTCTTCAAAATATCTTCTTTTGTGAACTCAAACTTGTTTGGAACAAGTCAATGGTGAGCAAAGGAGGGCAGAATATTCATTTTTGTGTGAGCATTTCCTTTAAATGCTTATCTGACTAATAATTTCATTGAAATTCTTCAATTATTCAAGGACTGATTTCAAGGGGGTCACAATGTAAAAAAAAAATGCAAATTTCCACACAATTCATTCATTTTGCACAAATTAAGTTAAATGAACAAATTTAAGTAGATTGAACATAAAACAATTAAGTTGTCCTCAAAAAGTCTCAAGAATTGTGTTGTTTCAGCTCATTTTATATAAGTGTTTTGAACAACGTGCATAAAAATAGGTGGATGGAAACTTTGCTATTGACTTGCGTAGTTTTTGTTTTTCCTACTATGTATGTCAGTTTTCCAACATTCTTGAAAATATCTACTTTTGTGAACTCAAACTTGTTTGGAACAAGTCAAGGGTGAGCAAAGGAGGGCAGAATAGTCGTTTTTGCATGAACATTTCCTTTAAATGCTTATCTGATAATTTCATGGAAATTCTTCAATTATCCAAGCATTGATTTCAACAGGATTACGATGTAAATAAATGCAAATTTCCACACAATTTATTCATGTTGCACAAATCGATTAAGTTAACAAATTTAAGTGGATTGAACATAAATCAATTAAGTTGCCCCCAAATTATCTTAAGAATTGTGTTATTTCAGCTCATTTTATATAAGTATTTCGAACAATGCACATAAAAAAACTTTGCTGTTGACTTGCGTAGTATTTGTTTTCCTACTACCTATGTCAACAATTACAGTTTTTCAATATTCTTAAAAATATCTACTTTTATGAACTCAAACTGGTTTGGAACAAGTCAAGGGTGAGCAGATAATGACAGAATATTAATTTTTGCGTGAACATTCCCTTTAAATGCTTATCTGACTAATAATTGCATTGTAATTATTCAGCTATCCAAACATTGATTTTAATGTCATCAATTGGCACACTGTAAAAAAAAATGCAGGGTTCCACACAATTAAGTCATGTTGCTCAAGTTGATTAAGTTAACAAATGTAAGTGGATTGAACATAAATCAAGTTGATTGATTTGTCTTCTCCCCCCCATTTATATAAAAGTTGTTTGAACAATGTGCATAAAAAAAATAAGTGGATGGAAACGTTGACTTCCATAGTTTTTGTTCTTCCTACTAAGTATATCAATGGTTACAGTTTTCCAACATTCGTCAAATTATCTTCTTTTGTACTCAACAGAACTCAAACTGTTTTTTGGGAAAACATCAGGGGCAAACAAATGATGTCAGAATATTCGTTTTTGCGTGAACGTTCCCTTTAAATGCTTATCTGACTAATAATTTCATTGAAATTATTCAATTATCCAAGCATTGCTTTCAATGGCATCACAATGTAAAAAATGAGTTCCACACAATTCATTTAAGTTCGATTAAGTTAACTTAACAAATTTAAGTGTATTGAACATAAAACAATTAAGTTGTCCCAAAAAAAAGCTCAAGAATTGTGTTGTTTCAGCTCATTTCATATAATTCAATTCAATTCATCTTTATTTGTATAGCGCTTATACAATGTAGATTGTGTCAAAGCAGCTTCACATAGAAGATTATAGTGAATTGAAACAGTGTCAGTCCAGTTTTCAGAGATTAAGTTCAGCTCAGTTTAGCTCAGTTCAGTGTGGGTTAATAATCACTACTGAGAGTCCAAACACTGAAGAGCAAATCCATCGATGCGCAGCTCTACAGATCCCGAACCATGCAAGCCAGTGGCGACAGCGACGAGGAAAAAACTTCACCAATTGGCGAAAGTGAAGATTTAAAAAAGTTTATATAAGTTGTTTGTGCATAAAATTAGGTGGATGTAAACATTGCTGTTGACTTCCGTAGTTTTTAGTTTTTCCTACTATGTCAATGGTTACAGTTTTTCAACATTCTTCAAAATATCTTTTTATGTTCTTTTAAGTGGATTAAACAAAACAAATAAGTTGTTCCCCAAAAATCTCAAGAATTGTGTTGTTTCAGCACATTTTAAATAAGTAGTTTGAACAAGCAGCAAAAATACATTTTTTTACATGGGAATACAGACCTCTTCCCATGTCCAAACAGTCTTAAAGGCATCAACTCCTTGGCGAAGGTGTCAGTGAACTGCCCTTGACTCAGTGTGACGGGATTTCTTTTCAAGCAAGTCGTTGGGGTTCCCGAAACCGTAAAGCGCTCGCCATGCCCTTTAAAAACCTACACAGACAAAAGAGTGAGATAAAACAGGACACCACCCCTGTACCTCCATTCCCTTTGCATGACAAACAAACTCCTTGTCGACCAACGCACTGAGACATACAGTGCGGTCTCTGCTAAGTGGGTTGTCAAATTTTTTTTTTTTTTCTCAGTTCAGCTTTTGCCTGAAATCTAGTTGGTCGGTGTTACCTTGGACTCCCCCCAGCTTGTCCTATTCATGTGTGGAATCTCATTGTTGGCGTGGACATCATTCAAGCTGGTGCTCCAAAGCAACTGGAGGTTCCCACTTCATTAGAGCTGTGTTTCGGAGGGCTGCGGAGAGCGCAAGCACTACGTCTGGCTCTGACAGCTAGTCGAGGCGATAAGCGAGAAGATTTGGTGGAAAGAGAGAGGAGAAGCCAGAAATGCAATCAGTTTTGAGGATGACACCTGTTACTCTGGCGCTGACCTGGGTTTTGTTCTCGATGTGGACGGAAAGTTTTGCTGTGCAGATTGGAGAAGAAGGTACGTTGATTTCAGATCTGTAGAGATGAATATTCAAATGCCACATTCAAAGTTTATGTACATATAATTCACAATTTGGAATATTTAAGTTGGAAAATTGGAATAAAGCAAGAGCTTTTAGCATCTGCCATTGCATACTGCAGTTGATATACTGAATGTTGATGTTTTTGTACACTGAATTTTGAACCAATTCTGAAATATCAGTAATTAAAGGGATTTACTCACTATTTACTCACCCTCAAGTGGTTCCAAACTTTTATGAGCTTCTTTCTTCTGTTGAAAACACAAGAAGATATTTTAAAGAGCATTGATTTTCATAGTACGACAAACAAATACTATGAAAGTCAATGGTTACAGGCTTCCAGCTTTCTTCAGAATATCTGTTTTGTGTGTTTAACAGAAGAATAAAAAAACTCATTATGTTTTGAAACATGTAAAGGGTGAATAAATGATGGCAGAATTTACAATGAATTATTTCTTTAATAAATATATCATTTAAATCAGGGTATCAGTGGGGTCTTAGAAAGTATTAAAAGTTGATAAATGAATTTAGAGAGATTTAAGGCCTTTATTAATGTCTTGAATGCTGCTTTACAAGGTATTAAATTCTGTATAATTTTGTAGTTGTATGATAAAGTTTACCGTAATTTAATCTGCGAATATTGGGATGCTAGTTTGTGAAGTGGATAAAATCCTGCTAGATTTGACCTCACGCTGTTTTGTTTACTGCAGTAACCAAGGCTGAAATATCAGTAATTAAAAAGATATTTCACTCAAAAATTAAATGTATTCATTATTTACTCACCCTCAAATGGTTCCAAACTTTTATGAGCTTCTTTCTTCTGTTGAAAACACAAGAAGATATTTTAAAGAAAGCTTACAACCTGTAAACATTGATATTTTTATAGTAGGATAAACAAATACTGTGGAAATCAATGGTTACAGGCTTCCAGCTTTCTTCAGAATATCTGTTTTGTGTGTTTAACAGAAGAATAAAAAAACTCATTATGTTTTGAAACATGTAAAGGGTGAATAAATGATGGCAGAATTTACAATGAATTATTTCTTTAATAAATATATCATTTAAATCAGGGTATCAGTGGGGTCTTAGAAAGTATTAAAAATTGATAAATGAATTTAGAGAGATTTAAGGCCTTTATTAATGTCTTGAATGCTGCTTTACAAAGTATTAAATTCTGTATAATTTTGTAGTTGTATGATAACACTTACCTTACTTTAATCTGTGAATATTGGGATGCTAGTTTGTGAAGTCGATAAAATCCTGCTAGATTTGACGTCACACTGTTTTGTTTACTGCAGTAACCAAGGCTGAAATATCAGTAATTAAAGGGATAGTTCACTCAAAAATTTAAATTTACTCACTATTTACTCACCCTCAAATGGTTCCAAACTTTTATGAGCTTCTTTCTTCTGTTGAAAACACAAGATGATATTTTAAAGACAGCTGAAAACCTGTAAACATTGATATTTTTATAGTAGGATGAACAAATACTGTGGAAGTCAATGGTTACAGGCTTCCAGCTTTCTTCAGAATTTCTGTTTTGTGTGTTTAACAGAAGAATAAAAAAACTCATTATGTTTTGAAACATGTAAAAGGGGAGTAAATGATGGCAGAATTTACAATGAATTGTTTCTTTAGTAAATATATAATTTAAATCAGGGTATCAGTGGGGTCTTAGAAAGTATTAAAAGTTGAAAAATGAATTTAGAGAGATTTAAGGCCTTTATTAATGTCTTGAATGCTGCTTTACAAGGTATTAAATTCTGTATAATTTTGTAGTTGTATGATAAAGTTTACCTTAATTTAATCTGCGAATATTGGGATGCTAGTTTGTGAAGTGGATAAAATCCTGCTAGATTTGACGTCACGCTGTTTTGTTTACTGCAGTAACCAAGGCTGAGATATCAGTAATTAAAGGGATAGTTCACTCAAAAATTTAAATTTACTCACTATTTACTCACCCTCAAATGGTTCCAAACTTTTATGAGCTTCTTTCGTCTGTTGAAAACACAAGAAGATATTTTAAAGAAAGCTTAAAACCTGTAAACATTGATATTTTTATAGTAGGATGAACAAATACTGTGGAAGTCAATGGTTACAGGCTTCCAGCTTTCTTCAAAATTTCTGTTTTGTGTGTTTAACAGAAGAATGAAAAAATCATAATGTTTTAAACATGTAAAGGGTAAGTAAGTGATGGCAGAATTTACAATGAATTATTTCTTTAATAAATATATCATTTAAATCAGGGTATCAGTGGGGTCTTAGAAAGTATTAAAAGTTGATAAATGAATTTAGAGAGATTTAAGGCCCTTAAAAGTATTAAAGTCTTGAATGCTGCTTTACAAAATACTAAATTCCGTATAATTTTGTAGTTGTATGATAACACTTACCTTAATTTAATCTGTGAATATTGCGGTGCTAGTCTGAAGCCGATAAAATCCTGCTAGATTTGATGTCACGCTGTTTGGTTTACTACAGTAACCAAATCAACGGCATTATATATTCACGCTGATGTATAGGCGCCACCTGCTGGAAGAGAGTGAATTAGCATTTTTATTAAGTTGATGAGTATAATGTTTTAGTTTATCTGCAAGCAGTGTTGGGGGTAACCAAGCGGCAACCTCCCACTCTCCCTCGTGAAGCCAATACGGAAGTAACTGAAACTGCAAGTCATCGAAATTCCACTAGTCCTGGCTCCATAATAGAGCAGATTTCTATTGACTCCACTTTTAAAATGGCCAACTTTACAGCAGAAAAAAACGATTTTGGTTCTTATAGCTAATATTACCCTTTATGACAACTGTGAGGGGGGTGAATTTTTTTATAACTCATCCATTTCGTTTATAATAAGTTATATTAAGTCTGCATAATTAAAAGCGTGGCTTCTTGAGTGACAGCTAGGTCTCGCTGGTCGCCGTCACTTCACCTCAGCTGATTCCGGCTGATTAGCCGCTGAACTCCACTTATGTGGCTTTACACAGTCAGTTGCTTTTAGGAATTATTTCTTACAATTATCAGCTGAAATGGCATGCTGTGTGCGCTTAATTGTGCTCACAAACCGTTCACGTGGCCTCCGTTTCCAAGGTGAGTGAAATTACTGTATATACTTATACTATCTCTATAAATGTATTTGTTTTATTTAAGATCATTTATCATTTATATTTCTCTTTAGACCTGTAATGCACTCCAGAATCTGACAGATTGATTAGCTGTAGGCTCTAGAACAGTCATCTGAAATGTTGTCATACAGTGTTATGCCTGGATTTCATCAATAGCCTTGCATTTAATAACACAGAGTATATCTGAAGTATCTGGATGTAATTCATGTTTTCCTCCTGTAGAAAAACGTCACAAGAACAATGTTTAGTGGCTCAATGTATTACAACAGTGTTTTCAAAAGACTAAAGACTTTACTGATAAAGTGTATAACCAAGCACATGTGGTCAGAACACAAATGAGTCGCAGGTAATGAAGTATTAAGCGTTTTTCCCAAAGAAAAGCCTGTCTTAGCAAAATCCTAGCAGGCGTCTGTAGCTCCGCTCACGCTCTGCCTCTTTGTCCTTGTTTGGTATTCCCCAGTCGCTGCGATGATGTGCGAACAAAATGGCGACGATTGGCCATGCCTATGTGTAGCTTCTCTCTCGTTTTTTTTTAGAAACATATGGGTGACGTCACGGATATTACGTCCATATCTTTTACAGTCTATAGGGGTAATGCAGTATGCAATATTACTTTTCTAAGTAACAAGTAAAGTAACGCATTACTTGTAAAAATGATGAAATAATATTTGAGTTACTTTGTTAAAAATGTAATGCGAGTTACTTTTTAGTTCAATTCTTTAGCTTATAAAAAATTAATAGCTGAACTGAAATGAACGTGGTCACATTGAATCCCACACTCAATGAGAGAATGCAGGAACAGACAGAAACATTGCAGAGCCTTACATTTCTGCGATGGAAATATTCTCGTTATTCTGAACGGATCAAAGAAAGGGAAAAGGGGAATTATAGTCTCAATGGACAGTGATTTCACTTTAAAGGGTCACGAAACACCAAAACACATTTGTTGAGCTGTTGACAGTCATATATGTGTCCCACGCTGCTATAAACACTATTAGGACACTTATATTGCACTAAAAAGTGAAAATTGGTTGTTTTTGCGTTATTTTGAGCAAATTCGTTCTTCCGGTTTGAAATTTAATTTTTGAAGCTGGGTCACGGCGATTAGTGTGTAGTGTGTATCTACTTGTGTGTAGTCCAGCGTGCAGAGTGGATGTCTGTACCTGCGAGTACATCGTGACGTCTCTAAGTGTGTGGCATTAATTCATGAGAAAGACTTGGTTGAAACCAATCAGCGCGCTCTAGTGTGTATGCGGTGCAGCTTCATTAATATGCATGATAGCTTCGAAGACTGTTTTACCTGTTAAAGTGTTCAGACGACAGAGAGACGCCACGTTGTCTTGCCAAAACAAGTGAAAGAACGAGAATTTGGAGACATGGGTCGTCAGTGTTGCATTTATTATTGTGCTGCGTTTATTAATGTGCTGCAACGAAGATTTTGTTTTCATTTCCCAGCTATGAGAGCACAGCTGGACTCACGTGTGGATTACAGTGCACGAGACAGAATGCGTTTGTAAGGAACATTTTTACCCGAGAGCTTTTAGCATGTGGAAATGATGAAATCCGGATTTGCCGCTCGTCTCCTTTTAAAAAAGACACGGCTCCAGTTTGTGTTGATTGTCCTGTGTCTACAGATTTGGTAAGTGTGTGTGAGAGCAGTGCCTTCTGTTTGTTTATTCAGATGGCAAAGTTACTTCGTATCGTCAGCAGTGCTCTTTCAGTTTTTAAAGACATACCATAGTCAAAGTGATTTAGTTACTAAGTTTACAGAATGTTAAAATCACTGCAATATTATAGTACAATATTATAGACTGAAAGATCCGCTGTAAATGCTGCTCTTAGAATGTAAACATGTAAACAACGCAATCAAACTATTACCGTCATGTAGAATTTTCGCCGCATTTTGTGACAGGTTAGTCTATACACACATGGCTTTCTGACACTACCTACCGAGTGCATCTAAGTTTCCGAGAAATGCGGAGGATTTTTTTCTCCCATTCGCCGTGCAGTATCAAATACTCCATTAAAACTCCTCTCTCCAGCAGTTCCTCGCTTTTGTCATGGGGGGGCATGCATGAAATGTTTCTGAATAAAAGTGAAAGTGCCAAACTGCAGTTTAAGTCGACAAATTAATAATTTGGCAAATAATTCAATTACTGATGTCCATGTAAACACAGTCACTGTCTTTCTCCCCTGCGTTTGTATCTTTGTTTTGCCTCTGTGAAAATCAGCGCGTGCCCAAAGGGAAAACTCCCATTTTTTGCAAATCCTTCCCTCTATCCCTCCTCCAACACTCCCACCTAAACAGAGCTGGACATGCCCACTTTTCTGACTTTTTCCAAACTAGAGGGGTGAAAACACCCTGCTGAGACAGAGGGGTTTCGTAGCCCTTTAATAATAAGACAAAAATAGCAAACACATTGCTTTAAACATTAATCTGTATACATGGCATGTATAGCTCTGGAGTCAGGAAGTTCTCAAAAGATAACATTATCCTTTATTATTATTATTATTATTTGATGTGTTTTTTAAGGTGAATGGAGGTGTAGGCTATATGGTGCATTGTTGATTGCAGAGCTCCTTTATTAAAAAAAAAAAGAAAAAAAAAAATCCTGCAAGTTCTGAAACAGATTAAGCCTCAGCCAGGTCAGAAAAAGTAATGCAAAAGTAACCGCGTTACTTACCATAAAAAGTAACGCAACTAGTTATGTTTATAAATAATAATTTTAAATTCAATCTATTTTCGTTCACCATCTACAAATGCATGTAGAATCTTTGTGTGGATCATGATGAAAGTGAAATTGTTGCCATACGATAGAGCAGATAAAAACATTAGAGATTTTGCTAAAGTCCCACATATACAGACATCCCAAGTTGGGAAAAGTCATTTCTGGGTGGGACATCGATGATTAGCGGGAGGTTGTGGGAGTTGGCCGGGGGGCGCGACGTATCTGAAGAGCAAGGAAGGATGCACTGGAGAGGGGTGCGCGTGTATTTAAGGACCGGGGGGGAGACGTTTGATTTCCGGGAGATTGTCATTAGTTTGCGGGCATCCGAAAGTCCCTATGCATATGTGGGACACTTCCGGAACTTCCGGGAGACTTGAGATGTCTGCATATAGTTTTTTCTACTGAACTGATTATTGATTTGTAGTTCTCTTTCTTCTCAACCTACCGTATCATATGGGTAGTCAGGTAAATAAATTCTCTTGTGTTTCATTATACTGCAAGTTAAAATGTCGCCAACCGGTTGAAACCTAAAGTGAGGTTTCGATGAGGTCTTAACATGTATGGAACGAGTCTTTAAAAATGTCTTAAAAGGTATTGAATTTCACTCTGTGATTCCTCTATATAACATGTAAATTATCAAATATTGCAGTAATTTATCGTTTAAAATTGTGTATTTTTTTAACGACACTATTTAAACTTATTGTCTCTCTCTTTTCATCTAGAACTCAATGAGACTGTGATTTGCACCAATGATCAGATACGAGTTATCATCCCAAGTGTGTTTTTTCTCAACAAGGAACCACCTGTTTATGTACGTACATCCCATTTATTTGACACATAATTCAATCGGTTGTTGTAAATCATGGCTTAAACCTAATATAATCTGCCGTTCTCTACTCAGGTTTGGGATTTGCACCTGAATGATCCTGAATGTCGAGGTGTTGAGGTGGAGAATGACTACGTTTTCAGCATCAAGACCAACCTCACGGACTGCGGCACCATTATGGTAATCAACAGTAGGGTTGCCAAGGCATTTTGCATAATCATAAAACCCCTTCAGACGATCACAAGGACTGGGGAAACGTCCTCAGCCAATTACAAATTGGTGTCAGAACATTAAAGACTCTTAAAAAGGTTGTAAACACTTGTTGCATTGAGGCAAACTACAAAGCGGGCCTCTTTTTGCGGTTAGACTTAAAAATACAAACAATAAATTTTCGTATTTTACAATCCCTTCTTAGGTTGAAAGGTGACCGCGTGTTTCGATTGTAGCGTAAGCCATAGCATGAGTAAGTCTTTAGCGTGATTATAATAATGTGTGTTAAAAATTAAGCAACAATTCTTTTGTTTTTATTTCTTTTTTTAGCAAAGCTAGTATTTATTTCATTATTTTCTCAATATTTAAATGCGCTGTGTTGTTCCTTTCCCTCCAAATTGTCTGGATAGTCCTTTCAGAGCTCGGAGGGGAGGGCAAACAGCCATGCGGCTCTAAATTATCCTGATTTATATGGAAATGATTACTGTGTTTTCAAGCGTGGTGAATAGGCCGGCTATAATTCAGTGTCGTATTTTATAGTCCTTCTTTTATTCTGCCCTACAGCCAGCCTCAAACAGCGCTACCAACCAACCCAGAGGACAAGCTTCACTCTGGCACGGCATAAATCTGTACTTGAGACCACGAGTATCGTTGAGAGCCTCTCTCACGATTCACCAGAGTATTTCTTGTAAAGCCAGTAAAAGGTTAACGCAACTTTGAGAGGGGGCAAATTCCCTCCTTTTCCCCTTTCAGTGTTTTTACAGGCTTTTTTTTTCCATAATTGCTTGTCAAAAGTAGGATGTCTTTTGGATTTGAGAAAGAAAATAAGTTGAAGTCAACTGCTTTGGAGAATTGGGTCTGGATTTCTGCTTCTTGGGCATCCAGGATTGATTTAAACCTTAAAATGTCAAACACTAATAACACTAATGTTTGGTGCTAGACACCATTGAGAAGGTGATTGTTTAGTGAATCAGGAGGTGTGGTTGTAATGGCAGGGCTATAAAGTTTGTTTCACCGGATGTGGTTGGGGGGGCAGTTCGGCCCTTCAATAGCACTTTGTTTCCTCATGTCGGCTTTTAACATTTTACGTTTATTGGCCTGTGAAGGTCACTCAGATCATGTGATCCAATTCAAGAGTTGTTATGAAACTTGAAAGTGCATAATACAAAATGCATCCAAATACAATGTTACCTAAAATGAATGTTCATGAAAATATATATTTTAATGTTTGTTTGCTTGTCTGTATGTTTGATTCAGTTTAAAGGTTATTTAATGTCTGAATATTATTTAAGTCGTGATTTTGGCCTAGTATGGTGTATAGGATGAAGTATAGTTTGGAGAAAAGTTTAAGTGATGGATGCATATTCAGATATTCATTATTTTCATATAGAGATATATGAATTGAGAGATGGATATAAATAATACTGGATGTGTGGGTAGATATTTGATGGATGGAAGTTTAAATAGATTTTTGCATGAATCACTGCATGGTTATATCGCTGGATATTTGAATGGATTGATGGGTGATTGGTTAGATATTTGGATAGATGTATGGATGGATGGATGAATGGAAAGAGGGATAGATATCTGAATGGACTGATGGGTGATTGGATGTATGTATGAAGGAATCTAAGTTTGGAATAGATTTTTGCATGAATCAATGGATAGATATTTAAATGGATTGATGGGTGTTGGCATATACTGTTGAAGTCAGAATTATTAGCCCCCCTTTGATTTTTGTTTTCTTTTTTAAATATTTCCCAAATTATGTTTAACAGAGCAAGGTAATTTTCACAGTATGTCTGATAATATTTTTTCTTCTGGAGAAAGTCTTATTTGTATTATTTCGGCTAGAATAAAAGCAGTTTTTAATTTTTTTATGATCCATTTTAAGGACAAAACTATTAGCCCCTTTAAGCTAATTTTTTTTTTCGACTGTCAAAAGAACAAACCATCATTATATAATAACTTGCCTAATTACCCTAACCTGCCTAGTTAACCTAATTCATCTAGTTAAACCTGTAAATGTCACTTTAAGCTGTATAGAAGTGTCTTGAAAAATATCTAGTCAAATATTATTTACTGTCATCATGACAAAGATAAAATAAATCAGTTATTAGAAATGAGTTATTAAAACTATTATGTTTAGAAATGTGTTGAAAAAATCTTCTCTCCGTTAAACAGAAATTGGGGGGAAAAAACAGGGGGGCTATTAATTCTGACTTCAGCTGTATATGTGGATGGATGGATATTCGAATTGATTGTGTCTTTAATTGGGTTGTTTGGTTGGTTGGTGTTTGGTTGGTGGTTGGTTAATTTGTTGTTTGGTTGGTTTGTTATTTTGTTGGTTGGTTGGTTGGTTGGTGGGTTGGTTGGTTGGTTGGTTTGTTGCTTGGTGGGTTAGTTGTTTGGTTGGTTGGTTGGTGGGTTGGTTGGTTGGTTGGTTGGTTGGTGGGTTGGTTGGTGGGTTGGTTGGTTGGTTTGTTGGTTGGTTGTTTGGTTGATTGGTTGGTTGGTGGGTTGTTTGGTCGGTTGGTTTGTTGCTTGGTTGGTTGGTTGGTTGGTTTGTTGTTTGGTCGGTTGGTTGGTTGGTTGGTTGGTTGGTTGGTGGGTTGGTTGGTTGATTGTTTGGTTGGTTGATTGGTTTGTTGTTTGGTTTGTTGTTTGTCCGGTTGGTCGGTTGGTTGGTTGGTTGGTTGGTTGGTTGGCTGGTTGGTTGGTTGGTTGGTGGGTTGGTGGGTTGGTTGGTGGGTTGGTTGGTTGGTTTGTTGTTTGGTCGGTTGGTTGGTGGGTTGGTCGGTTGGTTGGTTGGTGGGTTGGTTGGTGGGTTGGTTGGTGGGTGGGTGGGTGGGTTGGTTGGTTGGTTTGTTGGTTGATTGTTTGGTTGGTTGATTGGTTTGTTGTTTGGTAGGTTGGTTTGTTTGTCGGTTGGTTTGTTGCTTGGTGGGTTGGTTGGTTTGTTGTTTGGTTGGTTGGTTGGTTGGTTGGTTGGTTGGTTTATTGGTTGGTTGGTTGGTTTGTTGGTTGGTTGGTTGGTTTGTTGCTTGGTTGGTTGGTTTGTCGGTTGGTTGGTTTGTTGCTCGGTTGGTTGGTTTGTTGGTTGGTTGGTTTGTTGCTTGGTTGGTTGGTTTGTCGGTTGGTTGGTTTGTTGCTTGGTTGGTTGGTTGGTTGGTTGGTTGGTTGGTTTTTTGGTTTGTTGCTTGGTTGGTTGGTTTGTTGGTTGGTTGGTGGGTTGGTTGGTTGGTTTGTTGGTTGTTTGGTTGGTTGATTGGTTGGTTGGTGGGTTGTTTGGTCGGTTGGTTTGTTGCTTGGTTGGTTGGTTGGTTTGTTGTTTGGTTGGTTGGTTGGTTGGTGGGTTGGTGGGTTGGTTGATTGTTTGGTTGGTTGATTGTTTGGTTTGTAGTTTGGTCGGTTGGTCGGTTGGTTGGTTGGTTGGTTGGTGGGTTGGTTGGTTCGTGGGTTGGTTGTTTGCTTGGTTGGTTGGTTTGTTGTTTGGTTGGTTGGTTGGTTGGTTGGTTGGTTGATTGGTTTGTTGGTTGGTTTGTTGGCCGGTTGGTTGATCAGTTGGTTGGTTGGTTTGTTGGTTGGTTGGTTGGTTGGTTGGTGGGTTGTTTGGTTGGTTGGTGGGTTGTTTGGTTGGTTGGTTTGTTGGCCGGTTGGTTGATCAGTTGGTTGGTTGGTTTGTTGTTTGGTTGGTTGGTTTGTTGTTTGGTTGGTTGGTTGGTTTGTTGTTTAGTTGGTTGGTTGGTTTGTTGGTTGGTTGGTTTGTTGGTTGTTTGGTTGGTTGGTTTGTTGGTTGGTTGGTTGATCAGTTGGTTGGTTGGTTTGTTGGTTGGTGGGTTGTTTGGTTGGTTGGTTTGTTGGCCGGTTGGTTGATCAGTTGGTTGGTTGGTTTGTTGTTTGGTTGGTTGGTTTGTTGTTTGGTTGGTTGGTTGGTTTGTTGTTTAGTTGGTTGGTTGGTTTGTTGTTTGGTTGGTTGGTTGGTTGGTTTGTTGGTTGTTTGGTTGGTTGGTTTGTTGGTTGGTTGGTTGGTTGGTTGGTTTGTTGGTTGGTTGGTTCATTCATTCACTCATAAATGCTCATAAAAATCATGTTCTTTCTGCTTTGTTTTCCCCAGGCATCAGATGACACTCACATCATGTTCACCAACTCGATTCGTAACAATGAAACGGATGTCATCACCAGAAGCTACATCAACATCACATTTGGCTGTCGGTATCCCGTAAACTACATGGTTCAACAGGAAAACGGGGAGAATCTGATCCGTGTGGATGTCAGGTGAGCTTCTGCCAGTCATGACATCATCAGTTAATTAAATCTGCGGCTCCTCCTGGTTCAAAGCTCAGTCTGGGACTCCAGCACTCCATATGTAGCAAATGGCTTTAATTATCACGATTTGTCCAAGCTTTAAAAAGGTAGAGCCCCTCACTAATTGTTTGTTTGTATGTAAACACAATAAAGGAAGCTAATCGTAACAAAAGGCTGCCCTGAGGTCCAACTCGAGAGTTTCATTCAATATTCATCAAGCAAACCTTTCAGCCTCTTCAATGAGCCTTTTAACATTCTCTGCCCCGCAGGACAATCACTCTGAACACAGAGGAGGGAAATTTCTCCGTCTCCATGCTGCTCTACAAAGATGAAGAGTTTCAGGATAAATGGACCACTGTTCCTTCCCTCACACTTGAGGACAACATCTATGTCAAAGTTTACATGGTGTGTCTCTTGCTGAATGGGTGATATTACACTCTACAAACTGCTCAGAGCTTTCGTGAAAGCAGCCGTGCGTTTCATTATGCTGAGAACCGTTTGCTTCTTTGTTGTCAAGTGTAGACAGCTTTCTACCTATCTATCTATCTATCTATCTATCTATCTATCTATCTATCTATCTATCTATCTATCTATCTATCTATCTATCTATCTATCTATCTATCTATCTATCTATCTATCTATCTATCTATCATCTGTCTGTCATTCTTTTTATTCTATCTGTCATTCTATATATTGTTCTATCATTCTATCTATCATTCTACTGTCATCTCTACCATTTTGTCTATCTATCCATGTCATATTGTTCTATCTATTAATATCTATTGATGATATATCACAAGTATTTAATATAGGAAAACAATACAGTTAACACATGCCAGTCAGACTATCCTCATTAAAACACTACTGCTAAGCTCCATCTGTGCACCGTCTTTGTTTTTGGAGGTGCTTCTTCAAATGTGTTAATGAACCTTTCTGGACCTTATCTAAGATTCCAGCGAATATGTTTCTGCGAGTGGAGAGATGTTGGGCCACACCAAACAATGACCCTTACAGCAACATCCAATACACCTTCATCAAGGACAGGTCTGTGACATAATCCACATTTACTAATGGAGCCATGATGATAGTATATATATGGTAACTTCATTGACAATGATTACTATAAATACATTCATTCATTTATTTATTTTCCTGCAGCTTAGTCCATTATTTATCAGGGGTTGCCACAGCAAAATGAACCACGTATTATAAATACAGTTGAAGGCAAAATTATTAGCCCTCCTCTGAAATTTTAATACTTTTTCAAATATTTAGCAAGTGATGATTACCGGAGAGAGATTGTTACCAATACATTTTTAAATGCTTAAACACTTTTTATAAGTCTTTGCCATGATGACAGTATTATTTGTACTAGTTTGCAAGATGCTATTATTTAGCCTAAAGTGCAATTTAAAGACTTAACTATGTTAATTAGTTGGTAATGTTAATTTATGCTAATTAGCCAAGTCATTGGACAACAGTGGTTTGTTCTGTAGCCAATCAAAAAAAATTATAATTTCTTTTAATAAGTCATAAAAGTTCAAAAGTCTTGTAATAACCCCCAGTAACACTCTATGTTTTTTTTTTTCATTAAGTATTTCAATTAGTGCCCTATAATGGGTTAACTTTTAGGCTTTGATGACTGTCGCTTTAAATTCAAATGAGATTCTGCTCTTTTCAAAAGAGGGCGGAGCTACAAATGCCTGTGTGTCAGCATAGTGACAGATTCAAAAACAATACTAACGTCCTATGCTTATGAGGGAGAGATGGTCACTAATGGGCGGGGCTTTCCCCCTCTGATGACACGTATAAAGGGAAAATGTCAATCAAAGTGTTTTTGCAGACTGTTTTTATCAAGTGTGATCATAAACATAAGAATCAATACCACTAGAGGCTGGCTATAATCACACACTGTTCCCACACAACTGTGTTTAAACCCCATATGAAAGTGATTTTTCCATAAAAGAGGTCACTTTAAAGCTTTTGTTTATTAACTGACTTCTGTTTCTCCTCTGTGTGAATGCCCACAGCTTCATTAGTCTTAGTGCTCATGCTTTAATAGCTTCATTCTGCCATAATTATCACCAGTGGTGTGAAAGGATGTTGTTGAGACATGCCGTTGAAACTGTTGCTAAAACAGCTGATGACAAAACAAAGTATGTCGTGATGCTTTTCAATTTAACAGCTGTTCTTGTCTATAACCACATAGAGAGATCCTCCACCAGAAGAAAATCTATAAAGCGTGTAGTTTCATGAATGATAGGTTTAATTTATGTATCATTCCCTTAATTCAAAATGTCACTATGTTTACATCAAAGATGCAAATTAGATTTATGCACAAAACTGGAATATTGCATAAAGTATTTAGAAATAAAGCAGCATTTTCATCCAATGAGTCAAAGAGACAAAGGGCTCTATTTTAACAATCTGGGCGTAAAGTGCAAAGCGCATGGCGCTAAGGCATTAAGGGCGTGTCAGAATCCAATTTTGTTATTTTAAGGATGGAAAAATCCGCTCTGCACCACGGCACATGGTCTAACAGGGTTGAGCTTATTCTTTTAATGAGTTATTGGTGTGTTTTGAGAATAAACCAATCAGAGTCTCATCTCCCATTCCCTTTAAGAGTCAGCTGCGTCGCGCCATAGCGCATTTGCTATTTACATGGCGGACTTTGTAAGTGGAATAACTGAGCGCTTCACTAGCGAGAAAACAGTTAAACAGAGCATCTGCAGTGCAAGAATGAGAGAATGAGCCTCCTCATTCTTTACTTTCACTTTCACTTTCTTCCGTGGGTAAGGAAACGTTGTACGCACAGGCATCCATTAGCCCACATATTAATTTAGTTTGTTAAGCGCAAAGATTTGTTTCAAAACTATTTCTAAATTCAGTTCTAATTTCCAGCAAACGAATAAATTAATAACAAAGTGTGGTCAAAAAAGTTATTTCCAAATACACATGCTATGCCCCATATGGTCTAAAACCTGACAGGTGGGCAAATCTAAGGTTGTTTTTAATAAAACAAATATAAATATGCATATAATAAATAATACTGCTAATAATAATAACATTATACAAAAGCAAATTGTCATGAATAAACTGAAAAAGCCCCCTGAGATAAAGGCATGAAAGCAGTGGTTTTTATATTTATGTGGAAAGTAATAATTTTTGTAATATTTTAATCCTTTAATTCTTTTTCATTTGTAAAGATATTTGTGTACACACTGTGTGTATTAAGCAATGTTTAAGCGAGGTGTACATCTAACGCGCTCTGCGCTGGACTTCAGACCTGCTCTCAGCTGGTCTATTGTACAGTCTATTTTAGTTCCTCAAAATAGCAACGCGCCAGCAATGTGCCTTTAACACACGTTCTTTTTTTAGACCAGAACGCCTATGGGCGCACATATGAGCGTAAATGCATTTGCTATTTAAACAGCGTGATGAAAAACGTCAAAATGACCCTTGCGTCAAGCTGAAACTAGCAAACAACATTTGCGTCGCGCCGCAATGCGCAGGGTGTATGATAGGGCCGAAAATTGTCACTTTCTGATAAACTGCCGGCAAATATCAAAAAAACTGTGAGCTTTTTTTTCTTATATAATATATTACATGCGTCACAGAAGACAAAAACGAAGTGCAATGAACACACAGTGACTTTTGGAGTTGTGAAATGTTCTTTGGGAGCGCAGATGCTCAAGACTGGAGGTCTCTATTTTAAGGGTCTAGGCACAAAGTTTGAAGCGCAGGGCAAAAAGCATTAAGGGCGTGTCCGAATCCACTTTTGCTACTTTAAGGACAGGAAAATACACTCTGCCCCGCAGCACATGGTCTAACAGGGTTGAGCTTATTCTCTTAATGAGTCATTGGAGTGTTTTGAGAATAAACCAATCAGAGTCTCATCTCCCATTCCCTTTAAGAGTCAGTTGCGTCGCTCCATGGCGCATTTGCTATTTACATGGCGACTTTGTAAGTGAAAAAACTGAAGGCTTCACTAGCGAAAAACCAGTTAAACAAAGCATCTGCAGCAAGAGGATAATGAGCCTCCCCCATTCAGCCTCTTTACTTTCACTTTCACTCTTTTGTGGATAAGGAAACGGTGTTGTACACTATCCAGACATCCATTAGCCTACATATTAATTTCGTTTGTTAAGCGCAAAGATTTGTTTCAAAACTATTTCTAAATTCAGTTCTAATTTCTAGCAAACAAATAAATGAACAATAATAATGAAGTGTGGTCAAAAAACAAAACACACGTCCTCTGGCCCATATGCTCCAAAACCTGACAGGTGGACAAATCTAAGCTTGTTTTTAACAAAACAAATATAAAAATGCATATAATAAATAATACTACTAATAATAATAACATTATACAAAAGCAAGTTGTCATGAATAAACTGAAAAAGCCCCCCGAGATGAAGGAGGCATGGAGGTACTGGTTTTAATATTTATAAAAAACAATACTTATAATACAGTCTATTTTAGTTCCTCAAAATAGCAACGTGCCAACAATGCGCCTTAACACACCTCTTTTCTAGACCAGAACACCCATGAGTCTACAAAGTAGCGCAAATGGATTTGCTATTTAAACGTAAAAATTAAGCAAAAATAGCAACACGTCATGGAATCACATCTTGCGCCTTATTGCATCGGGTGTATGATAGGGCCCTAAAACTAAAAATATAATAATAATAATCCTGAACCATTATTATGATAGACTTTGGCTGAGGGAAATGACCAAAACCACATTTCAGATGTTTTATAATGTGGTCGGTCTGCTGTTTGTCTATTAATGTCGTCCCATCACATTCATTTTTATCATCGCATGATCTGTTAAATCAAAATCCCATGACTTTTTTGATGCACATGCCGGAATGTATTCAGTAAATGTGTTTCCATCACAGTTTATGCACAAACTATCTTAATGGATAAAAAGTTTATCCTGCTCAATCCTGGATATGGTTTTTTATTGGCATTTTCAAAATGTATGTGCATCTTGGCATTTCTATTAAGCATTTTTTATTGCGATATTCCAAAATGCACATAACAATAGATGAATGGAAACAATTTCTCAATTCCAAGAATGCAGAGAACGGACTTGCGTTCTTGTGAAGACCGGTCTTGCCAGGTGGGTTCGGAAGAACAAACTCGGGAGACCACGAGAACAGAGAACGCATCCTGTGAGAAATGAGATGCTGCGTTCTTCCTGATAGTCACGTGACCTTCACGCTTTTAATGGAAAATTATTTAAACATTACAGCATTCATACAAAGATTTATTGTTTTTCCCCTTTTCAAAATATATATTATGCATAAAAACATAAATATACGTTGCACAATACAAATAAAACTGATTTTAATTCGAATTTGAGCAAACAAACACCCTTAATGTGTTTATTCCTTTATTAAGATGTCCATGGTAATGTTTATATTCACCGTTTCATTTAGGGAAACTCCTGAGGTAAATAACTTATATCTCTAACTTTAATAATAAATCTAAATAAAATGCTGCGCTTCCCACCTCCAGTCGCAATGACTTCTGGGACTTCTAGAGCGAGATCGGTGCTCAAGTCTGCATCGGTGCGTCCTCGATATCAAGAACACATCCGGGAAGTTTCACGCGTCCTCTGTTCTTGCGATCTTGAGTATTGGAGCTGAACTTTGGCAGCTGATGATGACGTTACACGAGAACACGAGGACGCAAGACCGCTGAAGAACGCATATTGAGAAACAGCCATAGAGTTGAAGTCAAAATGATTTGCCCTCCTGCGCATTTTGATTTCCTTTTTCAAATATTTCCCAAAATGATGTTTAACAGAGCAAGGAAATAATTTCAGTATTTCCTATAATATTTTTTCTTCTGGAGAAAGTTTTATTTGTTTTATTTTGGCTGGAATAAAGCAGTTTTAAATTTGTCTAAAACCATTTTAAGGTCAATATCATTAACCCCCTTTAGCAATATTTATTTCTGATTGTCTACAGAACAAACCATCGTTATACAATGACTTGCCTAATTACTCTAACTTGCCTTAATTACCTAGTTAAACCTTTAAATTGCACTTTAAGCTGAATACACTATTAATATGTTTAATATTATGTACTGCTATCATGACAAAGATAAAAGAAATCAAGTATTAGAAATAAGTTGCTAAAACTATTATGTTTAGAAATGTGTTCTCTCCGTTAAACAGAAATTAGAGGAAAAAATAAACAGTGGGCTAAATATTCAGGGTGGCTAATAATTCTGACTTCAACTGTAGCTAATGACAAATATTTCTCTCCATATCAGCTGTCCAGTGTTGTGGAATGACCAGACACTGGCTGTGATGAAGAATGGGCAAGGACCAGAAGCTCTGTTCAGGATACAAATGTTCAAGTTTGTTGGCAGCTCCTACACGGATGTGTTCTTGCACTGCAATGTCCAGATTTGTCACAACTTAGGAGGAGCATGTCAACCTGTAAGTCACCAATCACACCTACAATATATTCATTCATTCTCCTTCGGCTTAGTCTCTTATTTATCAGGGGTCGCCACAGTTGAATGAACCGCCAACTATTCCAGCATATGTTTAACGCAGCGGATGCTCTTCCAGCCGCGACCCAGTACTGGCAAACACCCATAAAGTCACTCATTCACAATTGGCCAATTTTGTTTTTCCAATTCACCTTTAGTGCATGTCTTTGGACTGTGGAGGAAACCGGAGCACCCAAAGTAAGCCCACACCAACATGAGGAGAACATGCAAACTCCACACAGAAACTCCAACTAGTCCAGCTGGGACTGGAACCATTGACCTTCTTGCTGTGAGGCGACAGTGCTAACCACTGAGCCACCGTGTCACCCACTTTGAATCACCAACCTAAAAATCTCATTTCTCATTTCACACAGAACAATTTCCTCAGTATGAATGAATTGATTTGATTTTGTTTGTTTGTTTTGGTGCGACGCGGTGGCGCAGTGGGTAGCACGATCACCTCACAGCAAGAAGGTCGCTGGTTCGAGCCTCGGCTTGTCAGTTGGCATTTCTGTGTGGAGTTTGCATGTTCTCCCCGTTTCCTCCGGGTGCTCCGGTTTCCCCCCACATGTCCAAAGACATGTGATATATGTATGCTAAAATTGTCAGTAGTGTATGTATGTGAATGAGTGTGTATGGATGTTTCCCAGTGATGGGTTGCAGCTGGAAGGGCATCCGCTGCGTAAAACATATGCTGGATAAGTTGGCAGTTCATTCTGCTGTGGCGACCCCTGATTAATAAAGGGACTAAGCCGAAAAGAAAATGAATGAATGAATGTTTGTTTTGGTGAACAGCTAAAAGAAAAAGGTTTTCATCATAACTCTGAACTCTTGGTACTTCACAGAACTGCTCTGCTGAAGACGTATCGGCACGCACACGCAGAGATGTTGGATCATCTCATACTGTCTCATATGGACCAATCAGAAGGCTCAAACCTAATATGGAGAATAATGGTCTGAGTAAGTGTTATAAAGTCTCAGCATAGCGTTTCCATGCTGATTTAAATGAACACTCTTCAATTTAAGTCGCCTAGATTTAAACAGTTGTGTTTTAAAGTACAGATGAAATCAAAACTAACCATGTTGATTGTGCTAGCTCACATTGCTAGTTCTGTGGTGAACAATTCGTCTGTGCATGTCCTTAAGAAAATAAAATAGTTTGCTCTTGTAATCTTCCATTGAAATCTGAAAATGCACCTCCTGTTTGTTTGGAGTTAAATTGTCACATTGCGTCTGTCTGAGGTATTGGGCGTGGCTAACACACTTAACCACGCCCCTCCAGCTGTCAGTTCTGACAACAAACAGAAATAGTGAGGAGGAGGAGTCTTATGCTGTGTTCATACCAAACTCGGAACGTGCAAATAAATCGCCGCTATTTGTGCGTAAATAGACGCGTGAGTTTACTCGCTTCATTCAAATCAAATCAAATCACTTTTATTGTCACATCATCAGCAGCACGTGTGCTATGATGAGTGAAAAGCTTAGGTGCTGGCTCCAGACAACGACAGTGCAAAATACAGACAGTGCAATATACAACAACATACTCACAAAAAACAAGACAATGTAAAATTGGCAATGTTGGCAGCGATACGTACGATTAATAGGTGTACACATAGTTGTAGGCAGTATTGTTTTAATTATGGATTTGGATTTGTTTAAAGTGCAGTGCATGCTACATCTTAATGGTGTGCAGTGCGGGGTATGGAAGAGTTTGTGTGGGGGTGTGTTAAGTGTTCATCAGCCTGATAGTCTGAGGGAAGAAACTTTCCTTCAGTCGGCTGGTGCGTGACCGGATGATCCGGAACCGTCTGCCTGAGGGTAGCAGAGAGAAAAGTCTATGGCTTGGGTGGCTGGAGTCGCTGATGATTCTCTTGGCTTTCCTCATGCACCTCCTGGTATAGATGTCCTGGAGGGAGGGAAGCTCACCTCCTACTACGCGTCCAGCAGTTCGCACAATCCTATGTAGACTTTTGCGATTGCTGCTGGTGCTGTTTCCGTACCAGGTGGTGATGCAGCCAGTCAGGATGCTCTCCACAGTGGCAGGTGTAGAACGAGCGGAGGATGTGGGGGCCTCATTCAAACCTCCTGAGACGCCTGAGGAAGAAGAGGCGTTGTTGTGCCTTCCTCAGCCTGCGTCTGTGTGGACAGTCCATGTCAGATCCTCAGCGATGTGTACTTCAAGAAACTTGAAAGTGCTGACTCTCTCCATTGGTGTCCCGTTGATGGTGAGGGAAGTGTGTTCTTTCTTCTCTCTCCTGAAATTGGTTTTGCTGATGTTGAGTGATAGGTGGGTTTCCTGACACCACTGCGACAGAGCGTGCACCTCCTCTCTGTAGGCCGTCTCATCATTATCTGTGATTAGGCCCACCACCGTTGTGTCATCAGCAAATTTAACAATGACATTGGAGCTGTGTTTGGATGTACAGTCATGTGTGTACAGGGAGTACAGGAGTGGGCTGAGAACACAGCCCTGTGGAGCACCAGTGTTGAGGATCAGTGTGGATGAGGTGATGTTGTTCATTCTGACCACCTGGCGTCTGCTTGACAGGAAGTCCAGGGATCCAGTTGCACAGAGAGCTGTGTAGGCCCAGAGCATCAAAATTCACTTCACAATAGCTGCGGATTCGCGTCATGTGCAGGGCTTCTGTCCAGGCCTGGATTGACTAATCAGGGGGAGTGGGAGTATTTCCGGTGGGCCAGGCCGTTCTTTGGCCACGAGGGCTGGTGTCTGCACTTAGCTGCCTGCACTCTCAGCAGTCGCACTTTTTAAAATTATTTCAAGTTCAATTTTTATAGAGCACATTTAAAAACAGTCACAAGACTGACCAAAGTGCTGTACACAAGACAGTCAAAATAAAAAGACAGAATACAAAACATAATAAATAAGACAAGAGAAACGTCGGAAAAATGTAAGAATGTAGCAGTAGAAAGGACTTTTAAATAATATTAAAAAGCCAAGCTAAAAAGGTACGTTTTAAGAAGAGATTTAAAAATAGATAGTGATGGAGCCATCCTAATATCAAGGGGCAAGGTGTTCCACAACCGAGGACCCGCCACAGAGAAAGCTCTGTTCCCTCTACGTTTCAGTCTGGACTGAGGAACTAAAAGAAGATTTTGATCAATTGACTTAAGAGATTTGCATACAGCGATCTGATTGGCTGACGCTTCCGTCGGCGCTTGAAAAGATTAAGCAAGTCCCAACTTCTGCAGCGAGCAACGCCTCTGAAGCGGCCGCCGACGAATCCACAATGCAGTTCGGCAACGCCTGACGTCACCAATTCAAAGTGAATGGGAAGCGTTGAAGCTGACGCCCCGTGTGAATGGGGCGTAAGAAATGAAGCAGCTCCGAGAGATAGAATGCGGCTAGATTATGAAGGGATTTATATACCAGTAAAAGCACTTTAAAATCAATTCTGAATTGGACAGGCAACCAATGGAAGCCCCTTAGAAGAGGGGTAATGTGGTCATATTTTCAGCTATACAAATAAATCTAGCAGCACGCATTTTGGACCAACTAAAGGCGGGAAATTTGTGATTTTGAAATGTCACAGTAAAGTGCATTGCAGTAGGTCTAACCGTGATGTAATAAAAGCATGGACAGCCATCTATAGAGTGGTGGGATTTAAGGAATGTTTGACTTTGGACAGCAAACGAAGTTGATAAAAACTGGAGCCATAACCGAACTGATCTGAAAATTATTTATTTATTTATTTATTTGACCATAGCCTCAGTCTTTTTATTCAGAATGCAGCCTGAAGGTTGATGACGTAATTATCATTCGACTCCCCAACAGCAGCACCTTGCTCATCAGCAGCAAAATTCTTTGTTAAGAGATACGCGAGAGATGAAAAATTGATAGTAAAAAGCACAAAGGTGGCTCTGAAAAGGCCAGAATAAAAAAAAAGCTGGGTACATTTTTCGTTAAAACCAGCAGCAGCGAGAGTACAACAACGCATGAAGACGATGATGAAATGGCCGGGTAAGTTAACGTTAAGCTAGTTAGAAGCAGTGAAAACAACGATGTCTGAAAACCACCGATTATGTACCAAACGATTTCTTGGCTGTAGCTCTTCAGCAGCAGCAGCCTCTTGTCCAGTTTGATGCTAACAGTGAAGAGCCAGGCACCGTAATGTACCAAGCATCAGTCATGAGCCCAACACACTAGAATAGGGAGATAGGATTTGTCCCTGAGTGAATAAAAGAATTCTAATTATTAATATTAATGAACAGTACACCTGCTCAATGAAAAATGCCCTGGCTGAGACATGAAATCAGATGATTCACTACACTAATAAATCTGACTTAATCAGAAAGCTAAAAAGGGGAAAAAAAAAACATGAAGCCATCACTAGAAAGTAATGCTGTGATTAAGTTAGGATAACAGTACATACTTGTTTTTATTCTTTATTTGTGTTTAAGGACTGGATATTTGTGAACAATTTTGCACAGATTATTATTCAGTTATTGCAGAAAAGGACATAGTGATGTATTTAAAGAATAGTGTTGGAGATTTAGCTCCCCTTAATGTTTCATATTATGAAAAATATTTGAAGTTTATAAAGCAGCAGTTTTCCTTAAAAAAAAGACATGATAGTGTCATTAGAAAATTCAATACATTTAATTTTAATCTTCATTTTATACATACAGCTTAATATATATTTGTGTTTATTTGATATTTTTTCATTTCAAAGTTTGATATTTATGAGCACTAATTCTTACAGAAAATATATTCTGATACTGTTAAACATTACATTGTGTTAACTGTTCAGATAAGTCTTTACTAAAGTACTGAATTGCAATGATGTTATTTAAAGGTGCAGTATGTAAGTTGACACCAGTGGTTGAACTAGGTATTGCACTCCTGGATCAAAATAAACGCATGCGCGGATGCCAGATTGAGTACAGGAGCGAGTGATTTAAACTGTGTTCTAATAAAAGCAACGACCGCGATAGAGGGAATATTTTCCGAATTGATATATTAGAAACGGCTTCTATTTTCTCACAGCTCAACATGTGAAATCTATGACAGTAATCACCTCAGGTAAACCTTGTGTGCTTTATTCAGTGCTAAATGCTAACAATGTGAGTTTGAATGCATTTTACATGACACGTATTGCCATATCCCGAAAGCAGATAGTTCACCTCAGATCCTGCAAATACAAATAAACTGTTTGAAATTGAACTTTAGAACTAAACACATATGAGTGATTCAGCATCTACATTTAATGATGTTAAGAGGGGTTAACAGTGTATTAAATAGATTCTAAACCTTACCGTGTTCATGAGTGAGTGCATATTCTGTGCTTCTGAAAGGCTGTATTTATATTTCTGTCGTGTTGTTCGTCTGGTGCAAACGGGGCAAATTGCTCATCACTGCGTATCTCTTCACAAAACGTGTTTGTTAGGACACGCGGTTACAATGTAACCTGCTCACGTTCGTAATATTTATATAATTTGCTAATTAATAACCTCATATGAACTGAATCTGTCTCATTTCGACATCCGATACTGTCCACTGACACTGTCGCCATTTCGCTCACGGACGCATGCTTTCAGAGCCTTTCTGAATGAATGAATAAAATACAGTTTTCCAACAAGGCAACCCGGGGTGCTGAAATATAATTGGCTAAACTGGCATTTGTGCAGGTATATTTATGTAAACAAAGACAGCGTTCCGGCATGGAAAAACCATTTTCAAAGCAGGATATCTGACTTCAGCATTGTTTTTTCAGTTTTAAACAAGTATGTTCACTTGGGATGTTTCTTAAATATCTTGCACACATATTTGAAGAGTCAAAAACTTACATACAGCACCTTTAATATTGTCAGTCGTGAACTGAAGTGGGCCATTCTAAGGCTTGAAACTTCCAGGGCTGAAAAGGAAGTCCCACTCCGGCCCTGCTTCTGTTTGCCCGGTGACTTTAGCTTCGCTGCTAAATGACTAACATGGATTTTTATTGAGAGAATAACTGTGTTTATGTGCTTAGGAATTCTGAAAAACAGTATATATATTTGTTCGGCGCCATGTCTGAGTCCACTAGATCCTGATTTCAGAGGTTGCACCCAGCTCTGTGAGTCATCCACTCCTCCAGAATCTATACCTGGATAAGGGAGGGTTTCATCGGTGCTTCAGACTGAGCTGAGCCCAGTTTGATGAGCTGTTGTCCAATTTCAGCCGTGAGAGAATTTCCCCCCTCGGGACACCAACAACAGACACTGTCATACTATCCCACCTACACAAGACAAGCTCCTGATTTGGTTAACGTGACATGAATGTCCGGATTTCCAACTTGAGTGATTTGCGTCTCAAACGCGCAAAACACTCAACTCGAGTCGCTCTTCATGTTACGCGACCTTATCACACGAAATGCGCTGAGAAAGGGTTTCTATTCGCTGAGTCTTTGCATTGACTTTACATGGTAAATATCTGGTGTCATGTGAACACAGCACTAGGTTGTAATAACTCTCCCTAAATCCTTTTCCAGAACTTTCTGAATAAAATGCTGACTGTACTACATCCAATCAGCTCACAGTACAAAAAACAAGCCACGCCCACTGTTTTCTCATTTAATATTACGTTCTCTAGGAACTGCGTCACGATACCAAAAAAATGGTCGCAGCTTCTGGGTCATGCGGACTAACATTTTAAATGCATTTTGACAATCTCTGTGTCTAGTGGTAGCAGTCTTAGCTTAGCTTAAAGCTAAAAGAACTTTACTGCGGTACAATGGTTTCAGTAGATGCAATATTACGCAGCACCAGTGGCTTTGCGAGGGGGGACTTTGAGGGCTTAAGCCCCTGATGTATTGTCAATAGCCCCTGATCTTTTGGAGTATGTTGCACTAAAAAAAGAAAGGTTATATAACATTCATTCATTCATTCATTTTCTTGTCGGCTTTGTCCCTTGCGGGGTCGCCCACAGCGGAATGAACCGCCAACTTATCCAGCACGATTTTACGCAGTGGATGCCCTTCCAGCCGCAACCCATCTCTGGGAACTTCCACTCACACATTCACTGGGTTGCCGGTTATATAACATTTACTTTGTTATTCAAGTACTTAAAATTACCACAAACATCACGCACATTCCACTTAACGCAGCTTTTGTATCGGGTATTTAAATAGTCAGCTGTTTAGCAGTACCCGTTTCTACTGGCAGGTGGGACTGTTGTCACACGACAAGTGTTAAAAACATCGTCAAAAATTAATAGTCATTCATTCATTTTTTGAGGAGCTGAAGCTGATGAGGTAATAATACAACTGTTTCGCGAAACTGAATAGTTCTAACTACTGATAAGCTTAATATTTGTTTCACAGTATAAATGTGTGTAGTTTTGGTGAAATAAAGTAACTGTAATTAATAAAATGTGCATCATATCAATGTAAATACATGTGAATTATTCCGAAAAACATAAATTGTACTAGCTTTCTAGATATGATATAGATATCTATACATATTTATCTTGATATGATTAAGCCAGTGACATCTGTTTCCGTAAGAGTAAAATCACAATGAGTTCATGCATCTAGCTTATTTATTCATAGCTATATTCTACTGTAAAATATTGTCAGTTAGCATCGGATTATAAATCGACTTTATTCTTATGAAAATACCTAAGATGGCTGGAAGAACACATATAGACCATTTTATAGACTGTTTAGCGGGGTGCATTAGAACATAAGCCCCATATCCATTTCGACCCTAGCAACGCCCATGCGCAGCACCTGAAAATAAACCAACCAGGTAACATTGGTGCGTAATATTACTGTGCAGCCATGGTACAGCAACAAAGTTTGTTTTATTACACCAGAATATAGTTCCTAGCTATATATACCTAAGCACATTTTCATAGTCTGTCGGTCGTTATAGTACATAATGTAAATGCAAAAGTGTCAAGCTTTATATAGGAAAAAATTTCAATTGTTTTAGCGAAATGCTAATTGTCTTATTTGATTCAGTGATGCTAAGTTAAAGTGCTAAAGAATTTGGAGTGTTTGTTAATAATCACTATATCTCTCCCAGATTCAGAAATCCCACCGGTGGAAACCTTTGTGTTGGGTGGCCTGCTGTTCATCCTGATTGTCATCACAGGAGTTTTGGTAAACTGTGGCTGCAGAGCAGAAACTCGTATCCGGCCCAGGAGGCT